>CM029633.1:1765341-1935341 GCA_017311315.1 Dendrocalamus latiflorus | reverse complement strand
ATCCTGTATCGTTATATAGGAGCCCACGCTTTGCATCCTCAGAGCCAGGCTTGTTGGCTCCATTCCCCTTTACGCTGGGCGGGGGATGGTGTATCCATGGCTGTCAGGGACACTGGTGCACGGTGTACAAGTAGAGAACAATTTCATGAAGGTTCAGGTGGACATGATTAATAATGTTTTCAAGACCGTCCCTCTTGAGAAGCCCCCAACAAAGAGATTACGACATTAGAGGATGTCGTCCACACATTCATCCAGTGGCCCAAGAGGGACATCGCCCTAGACCTGTCACATCAGCTCCAATGGTTCCACCTCCAGCTCCGGTTCTGAAGCCTGTTGCATCGGCTCCCGTGGAGATGCCATTGAAAATGTATCATAAGCTAGGCTCTAAGACACAATAGAAGAAAATTAAGGCGCGTCCCGAGCCATGGAAGTTCATTCTTGGAGTGTCGTTGGTCCCCGAGTCACAATTACCCCGGCTTGGTCTGGTTTGCAATACATTGCATACCTAGTACATGCAGAGGTTCAACATGAAGTCAAACCGGTAAAGTAGATTCACTATGAGATACACGGAGGCGCATTTCCTCCACGACTCCGGCTACTTCATCATGACATTCGAAGACTTATTCTTACTATTCAACCTCGACAAACTCGGCGCCTCACTTCTACAATACTGGACACTATAAGTGTATTGTACAATGAAGTTCTACATTTATGTCATACCGATAAATGTCATTACTCTTTCCTTATGTATAGATACATGATCTAACAAGTTTGGCGACAGCGACAACTGGTGGGTTTCCTTGACCCACACTTGGTCTCTGAGCAATTCATCAATGAAAATGCATTCTTCGTCTAAGATTACATAATGAGGGGATTGATTGCTCACAGTGACAAGGAGTACATTATGGTACCCTTCAACCAAGGGTAAGTGCTTCACTAGTTGCCACACAAGTTTCATTTATACTTTATATGCAACATGAATTTAGGATTAATCACTATAGTGACACATATGACTAGGTCTCACTGGATTCTGATTGTGATTGTACCAAAGTGGAGCAAAGTAATATAGCTTGATTCCTTACTTAGGAGCAACCACGACTTCACTCGTGTGCAAGAAGCAATTGACAGGTAATTCATTTCCTCCATACATAACTCTATTATAATCTTTTCTTCGTTTGCAATGGCCGAGGCTAACTTTTTAGGACACGTAGATCGTTTATCACTTATGTTGCCTTGGGAAGGAGACACAAGAATCCAGTGACACGCTGCGACACAGGATGCGATTTTCGGTACCCGCTACAACACAACAATCATATATCACACTTTGTTATAATGCCTTTAGAATTGATAATATCTATGTATGTAATTCTATTTTTGTAGTGCCACCAGCAGCTACAGGGCAACATATGTAGATTCTACATTTGCCGCCATATGAAGGAAATCATAGACACTAAGATGAATGATCTAGAGGTTTGTCAACCTTCCAATAATTAAAATTTTCTGATTATATATGTATATATATCACACACATGCTAATTAATGACTTAACATTACTCCTAGCGACAGCGGATGGATTTCGATGAAAGTGCATTGATCTTGACAAACTCGTTGAAATTCGTGGAAACCTCTCCCAATTCTTGCAGGTAGAGGTCATAAACAAGGTTGGAGAGTTCCGCTCTGGCAATGGTGATTAGATGTTCAAAAATTGGATTCAATTGTAATCACTCAATTATGCTTAATCAAACAATTCATTCAATTTAATTCATTTGTGATAGTCGACAATCACAGACAGTTTTTATTAAAAACTATCTGTATTATAAGTTATCATAGACGGTGTGGGAGCCGTCTGCGATAACCACTTATTATCACTGACACATAAACGCGGACGGTTCAGGAACCGTCTGTGATAACGGTTTTGAACCGTTTGTGATAACACTTTCTGTATGTATGTGTGTGTGTGTATGTATGTATGTATGTATGTATGTATGTATGTATGTATGTATGTATGTATGTATGTATGTATGTATGTATGTATGTATGTATGTATGTATGTATGTATGTATGTATGTATGTATGTATGCATGTATGTATGCATGTATGCATGCATGTATGTATGTATGTATGTATGTATGTATGTATGTATGTATGTATGTATGTATGTATGTATGTATGTATGTATGTATGTACGTGTGTATGTACGTGTGTATGTATACATATATATGTGTGTGTGTATCCATGTATGTATATATATGTATGTATGTACATGTATATTTGTATGTATGTATGTGTATATATGTATATATGTATATGATATTTGCATGTATGTATGTATGTATGTATGTATGTATGTATGTATGTATGTATGTATGTATGTATGTATGTATGTATGTATGTATGTATGTATGTATGTATGTATGTATGTATGTATGTATGTATGTATGTATGTATGTATGTATGTATGTATGTATGTATGTATGTAGCAGCACTGTAGCACCGCATGGTTACTGTGCAGTGGCACTGTAGTAATTTTAAGGAAAATCTATTTAAGTATATTTTTTGTATGAATTTATAAATATAGCAAATATGTTCCAAAAATTATAGTTTTTTTGTGGAGCCTCCTAACATAGTGTATCAACACAGTGTACTTGTGTAATTTTTTATAATTTTATCCGTTCTAAATTTTTCTCAAAAATTTACTTAATTATAATATTTGTAGAAATTTTTTAATATAGAAAATGAGGTCGAAACATTATAATCTTTTTTGGAGGCTCTTTATACGGTGAAATTGATTATGTAATTTTTCAGAATTTTATATGTTCTGAAATAGTCATTTTTATATAGTGGCTCCTACTTTTGTTTGTTCACCACCGTTCTTTGGAAGGTAACTATTTTAAAATAAATAAAATTTTAAAAAAAATTACACTATTAAGTACACTATGGAATGAGCCTTAAAAAAGCACAATGTTTGAACCTCATTTTCTACATTAAAAATTTCCTACAAACAGTATACTTGAATGAATTTTTGAAAAAAAATTCAGAGTGGGTAAAATTATACGAAAATTAAATAAGTAAGTACACTGTGTCAAGAAGCTCCACAAAAAATATAATTTTTAAGCTTATTTGGTATATTTAAAAATTCATACAAAAAGTATACTTAAAGTACACGGTGACTGTGCGGTGCTACAGTGCCCACCGCACGGTGGCCATGCAGTTTTGGCTAATCCGCATGGCCACTATGCGGCATCGCTGACATATCAGCCATCGGTCACTCCTGCATGATGATCGTGCGGCAAAGACATTGTTTTTGTAAATTCCACGAGATGAATATCATTTTTGCTAATCACATATCAAATACTGCCGTTTCAGCGGAAGATTCCACACACTAGCACCCTTTTGTCGAGTACGTACAACATCAAACAGGTAGTACTAGTGTACACATGCATGTCCACGAAAGCCGGCAATAATACAAATGCAATTGCAAGCGTTTTAGCGGGGTGGAGGGTACTACTCATCTAGGAATATTAGCGGCGTGCATGAGTGTGTCTAGATGCAAATCAATAACAAAATGCAAATTCAACCATGTTAGCTCTGGCCGATAAATTTGAAGAAGAAAAGAAATCACACGAGCTAGCTCGCTCTTGATTGCATGCATGCTCTCCATGTCACTGCAGGCTGGTACTAAAAGATATATGGGTGTAGGGGTCAAAAATATCATCAGTTCATACAGCTAGCGGCTGAAACGAAAGCAAAGCAAAACAGAAATGGGGGGCTCCCACGTACAAGACTTTGCGGGAAGGTGAGGGCCCAACACAACACAAGTCAGGGAGACATAAAAGAGAAAGAAAAAAAAAGGTAAAACAAGGACAAAGTGCTGAGAAATTGATGTCTGCAAAATATATTTCTCTCTCCTGAACAAACCTCTTTGGAAACCTGAGCAATATATTTCTCTCTCTCTCTCTCTCCTGTGTCTTGAGTCTTGGCGGTTTATATTTCTCTCTCACAGGCCGGCCGGCCGCTATCTCCTGCTAATTCTGTTCAACTCGATCTAGCTTGTCTTGCCACAACACAACAGGCCAGAAGCAAGCGGCTCAGGGAAGGAGAAGAGACCAAGAATTAATTCTGCATCAAGAATTAATATTTGGCGATTAAAGATCGATCGATAGATGGCGATGGAACCGCTTCCACTTGGGTTTGGAGACCTGACCATGGACGCATCTCCCAGCTTCTCCTCCCTCTGGCCGCTCCTGCAGGATCATTACCATCCCCAAGAGGTTTGTTTGTAATCGATCGTGCGCTTCCTAGCTTCTTACTATTTCCATTCCATTCCAGTTTTGCACATGTTCTTGAGTTGCTAGCTATCATCTGTACATGCATGCATGCATGCATGATGTTCTTGAGGATACATATATATATATATATATATATATATATATATATATATATATATATATATATATATATATATATATATATATATATATATATATATATATATATATATATATATGTATGTATATGTATATATTTGTTTAGTTTTGGGGTACTGTGTGGTGTTTGTGCGTGTGAATTGGACTGGACGGCGTGGTCAAGCTCGGCCGGCCGGGTTTGGTTGGTTGGTTAGGCAAGGGAGGGAGGCTTTGAATTCAGACGTCTAGGCGTACCTACGTGTCTAGGCTTTGAATTCAGCTTATTTTGTCGCCCTAGCTAGTTTTTTTTTTACCACTAGCTACTTGGCTCTTCCCTTCATTGCAGTCTTAATTGGAACAATATTATATATGCGCTGTTTTACGAATAATTGTAGGTTGTTTTTTTACTACTTGTTTAAGAAACTGGTTTACTAGATAGCTTTGTGGTTGGTACTGTCGTGGGATTCTGTAGAATGATGTTATTGATTTGGGAGATTCTCCTACCCGAAATGATTCTGACAGCATGTGAGATACTAGCATCCCTTAATTTTTCCTGTTTCTTTGTCTAGCTTTTGCACCCAGGAGTGGTCACCCTGCCCTTGTAATTACAGTGTGTGTAGCACAATGACATCACTGGAGTGATCTTTTAGTGAGAGAGAGAGAGGGCGATATTTTAATTGAGCATGGCCCTGGCTGCTGCTGCTCGGTTAGACTAAATTAAACTGGTTTGTAGTTGAAATTATACTGTAGCTGACTGAAATTACATTGTACTAATAATAACTTATTTGGCATAACTAAATTTAAAAAAATTAAAAATGAAAAAAACAAGTTAGCCCATTATAAACAACGCAAACGAATACGAGAAAAAAGAACCGGTAAAAAATCTCAAAAAAAGCTAAAAAACTAAAAAAGACAAAATTTAGAAATAGTGAAAAATAAAATAGAAGTTGAAGTCACAGACTCACAGTGTGCGAGACCGTAATTCGACTACTGTAGATGCACGAACTGGTGGTGCGTTGGTAGGTAGGTAGGTAGTGTATGATGGCAAATCATTTGAACTGCGACTCCATGCACGATCCCTCGCATTTCATCTCATCTCTTCTCCAATGATCAGTGATGACTTACTGTATGTACGTGTGTATCTATAATTTATGGCAGAGCGCGGAGGAGGTGAAGCAGAGGCTGGTCGCAGCGACGGCGGAACTGGAGGCGGCGAGGGAGGAGCTACGCCTGAAGGAGCAGAGCATCGCGAGCCTGGTGGAGCTCGTCCGCCGCACGGCCATGGAGCGCGACGAGCTCCGCCAGCTACTGCTGTTGGCCGGCGAGCGCGAGCAGCTGGTGGTGACGACGACGACGTCGAGCGGCGGCGACTCGGACAAGAGCCTCGCGCCCTCCTCCCCCGTGGCCGTGGAGTCCTTGGCCGCCGTCGACAGGCTGGAGTTGCTTGCGGCGGCAACCAAGAGGCCACTGCCGCAGCAGGGGCGGCTGCTGCAGGCGGTGATGGAGGCGGGGCCGCTGCTGCAGAACCTGATGGTGGCAGGGCCTCTGCCGCGGTGGCGCAACCCACCGCCGTCGCAGGCGCTCCCCAGCCCCGTCATATCATCACCACCGTCGTACTCTTGTGCTCCCAATCCCATGGCCAATTTGCCATGGTCGATCGATTAGCTCTTATTCTGTCAAAAACATCCATCCCCTGCATGTTATTGGAGACCGCTGTATCTTACTCCAGACTAAATTTGATCTTATTAACGGCTAGCGACAAAAACGACCCTCTTGCTACTTCAAATTACCAAAAGCACAACCTTTTCGTAGTAGCATGCACGGCCGTGGTGCAAATGGCTTATAAACCGTGGCTTATAGCTTCATTTTTTAGCACTGTAACGGCTGTTAGCTTTTTTTAAGTAATTAAATTAAAAAAAATAAAAATATATATTATATCATCACATCAGCAAGATACAAAGAAACCAACTATTGACTTGAAATATCCCGAATCATAAATAAAAGCATCACTTTAGTGAAAATGTTATAGAGACAGACCTAATCCCTCGTATAGATCCCCAACAATGATGGTACTGCCTATGCTGGTTTAAGTACATAAATCATGAAAATTTTCAATAAAAGAGAGAACAAAATATAGGAATTTACATACAAGGCAAAATATCACCAGGAAAGGGTGCTTTCTACATATACGAATATTTCGTTTTCTAAATCCCTGGTCCATTGGCATACTCTATTGCATGTCCTGATCGCTTGAGTCTGCAAAATAAATATACTCGAAGTAAGATTATTGAGTTAATTCCATTCCCCCGATCCCTAGACAGAGACTACAACAGCATGTGCCCATGCAGACGAGGAAGAACAAGAAAAAAAACACTAACAGAATCAGCAAGACCAAACTGATTGTAAGTCGTAACAGATACGAACCTTGTCAGCCAGTGGATTAAAGGCAGCATACAGCTCAAAATCCTGGGTTATCCAGCAAAATAAAACTGCAACAAAAGGGGGGAAATGTAATTAACCGTTATATTCAAGCATCTTCATAGCAAAGGTACTCCTGGGACATAAATGCCACAGAAACACCACTGCAATAAGCAATGACTTTGGTGCACAATAGTAACTAGCAGTTGGTATCCCTATTGAGTACAGATGCACAGGATGGATGGTACTACTGTTTATCTGATTGTTGTAATGCTCTACTCGGGCCTTTTTAGAGGTCTTTGCATTAACTAATTTCGAAGTACAAAAGAACAGTACATTGCACATATGCCTGTATTTGCAAATCGCAAACATTCAGAAGCCAGTCTTACAAAAGAGATACAAGCAACTGCCTCCCTACATATTATAGATCCAACAATTACAGAAAGGCTATACGGGTCAATCTATGTGGGTTGCAGACTCAGAGCAACTATAATCAAAATTTATAATTTCATCTTTCTCTTCTATGCAGAACATCTCACTAAATGGCCACAACCTTCATCCTCACAGTGCAGCAGGTACAGGACTAAAATTTTATGATTTCTAGTTCAACTCTTTATTTGCAATTCTGCAGACATCAACCCATATCACATATGGAAAAATACCACAGAACAAAGATGCATCCAATGCTATTCCATGGCCATGTGTGTGGTTTAATCAAATCTATCATTTCCGTGACTTCATAATTAATCCAGCCTCTTTTTTTCTCACAAGCGATTTGATGAATACCTTGTGCATTGTCACAAGTGAGATTCAACACCTCGTGCATTGTCACTGCATCAAAATATAAACTTCTAAAAGTTTCCATTTCGCCATTAGACTTGTATCTCGATGCTCATAATAAAAGATACTTTTGATAAACTTAAATGGGCATACATGTATTTCACTCACATCAAAACAAAATGAATGTAAGCATATAGGAAGGCCATAGGATTGTATTTTGACAAGCATATGGGTGAAAAAGACTCTGAAGACATAAATTGTTAGAACAGTGGCTCCAGGTCAAGATTCCATTTCAGATACTGTCATGATTACCTAAAAGATTCAGACGATACTATGAAATTTGCTAGTAGTAACATATCATCAGGATACAAAGTTGCCTTTTGTGCTCCCACAAGACTAATAACCTGAAAATTAACCAAGAATGGTATATCAGAAACATGAACACGCAGGACTAAGGAAAAAACAGCTTTAGGTTAAACATCTCTAAAGACTCGATATCATAAATGCAACATTTGGCATGGATAAAGTTCCAGGAGGTCTTCTTGTTAGATTGATCTCTCCTAGATTAGCCCAACGGCTAATCTGGACCTTGATCACGCGCCCTGATCGGGGGCGCTCAGCCCAACAACTGGCTGATGGGCCCCCGTCGCGCTGCGCTATATAAAGAGGTGGGGGCCGGCGGCTCGCGTCACGAGGTTCGCCTGAGCCGTACTTCCCCACCGACACACAAACCCTAGACCGATCTAGAGGGGGCGCAGTCAGCGGCGGGAAGCTTCATCGCCATCACCGTCGCCGGATCTTCGCCGCCGCCGCCACCGTCTTCTTCCCCGACCGTCGCTGCCCGTGCGCAGACTACACCAACGAACCAGCGATGGCCGGGTCTTCCTCCAATGCTTCCGACGGTCAGTACACTCTCCCTCTCTCCCTTCTCTCTCGGATCTAAACCCCAAGCACAGAAAAGATCGCCAACAATGGTATCAGAGCTTACCGGGTGAGCCGCCGCCGTGCGCCGCCGTTTCGTGCGGTCGCCGCCGACGGACGCGCCATCTTCGGGCGCCGCCGCTCCCCGGATGTTGCCGCTGCGCCGCGCCGCGCCCGGCCGCTGCGCCGCGCCGCCCCGGCCGCCGAGCTCCGCTGGGGGCCATGGGGCCGCCGCCGCCGTCGCCTCGCGGGTGCTGCGAGCGTCGCCGCCTTGCCGCTCCTCCCGCGCGTGGGCTGCCGCCGCCGCCGCTCTGGGCGAGAGCGCGCGCCGTCGGCCCTCCGGAGCCGCCGCTCCGCCTCACGCGGGCGCCCTTGCGCCGCCGCTCCCTTTCCCCTTGTGATCCGTTTTTTTTCGGATCTGACCGGCTCCTTTGAGCTAGGGTTAGGGTTTGGGGTGTTTTTTGTTCACGCGAAAATCAATCCGAGCCGTTGATTTTGATCGGGCGGCTCAGATGTTTTTCGGTGGGGGCTGATAGGCCGGTGGGCGCTGGTGGGCTGATGGGCCGGTGGGAGTTTTGGGCCAAATTGGCCATATGAACAGTAAACCCCGAAAAAGAGATTTAATGTTTTTCAGAAGCATTAATGATTGAATTTGATTGAAATTTGAATTAAATTTCTGGAAAATTTTGCACCAACGTGTTAATTTTTTCAGAGATTAAAAGTGTACAGTATAATGCTTCTGTATAATGAATTATTTTTAGAATAATTACAGTTTCCGCTGCAAAAGTTAATGTTGATTGATTTTTCATTATTAAATTCGAACCAACGGGAGAATTTAATTTTGAAAAATAGATATAAATCCCAGATAATTATGATATTGTTATTTTCTGACCAACGTTGATAATAACAGTATTATAATTTTTAATTGATGATTTTATGCATTATTTCTATTTCTGCCCAACGGTGATGTAGATTTAATGTATAGATAAAATTGATTTAATTTGTATGTCGTATTTTTGACCAACGTTGGAAATAAGGCATATAATTTTCCTGTTATGTTCTCACTTTATTTGAAATATTTTTCAGGAGGATACAACTTGATGAGTTGTATCAGAGAGATCCCCACTCTCAAAGGAGATAATTATGGAGAGTGGAAGAAAAAGATAGACTTGGCGTTTATCTTGGCTGAGGTGGACTAGGTCCTCACTACAGCACGTCCCACTGAGCCTATGGCACCAGTGAGGGATCAAAATGAGGATGATACTGCTTGGCAGAAAGACAGAGGGATCATGCTCCCTTACAGATGTCTTATGACCTTGAGCATAAGAAATGGACCACAGCCAATAAGAAATGTATGGTTGTGATAAAGAACACGATTGAGTCTGCTATTGTGGGCTCAATTGCAGAGTGTGACACTGTCACAGAGTACCTTGAGAGAATAAAGAGTCAGTTTACTGGCTCTTCAAAGACTTATGCTACACAGCTGATTAAACAGCTTGTGACAGAGAGGTACTCTGGTGGTGGCAGTGGCATAAAAGAGCACATACTGAGGATGAGCAACTTGGCATCCAAGCTTAAACCAATGGATTTGGCTCTCAAGGATGAGTTCCTTATTCATTTGGTTTTTGCTTTCTTGCCTAAAGAGTTTGACACTTTTGTTGTCAACTATAACATGCAGCCCGAGAAATGGGACTTAGAAAAGTGCATTGCTATGTGTGTGCAAGAGGAGGAAAGAATTAAATCCTCACATGGTGGTTCCATCAACTATGTGAAGGATAACAAGAAAAAGAACTTCAATAGTACCTCCTCAAAGAACAAGGGAAAAGCCTCTGTCCATCAGCCTCAACAGAATAAATTTGCTGTAGACAAAGATCAGTGTCTTCACTGCAAGAAGACAGGACACTACAAGAAGAACTGTCCTGATTATTTAAAGATGATAATGGCAAAGAAAGGTGAGAACATTATTACCTTTATTAATGAATGCCTGTATGTGAAATATTCGAAATCCACTTGGTGGATTGACTCAGGAGCAACTGTTCATGTTGCTAATTCATTACAGGGATTCCGTTCGACGAGGACTACGCAAAGAAAAGAAAGATGCATTAAAATTGCAAATGGAGTCGAAGCTGAAGTTGAAGCCGTTGGCGATCTTTCATTAGAATTAGCTAATGGCTCTACTCTTTTACTTAGAGATGTCCTTTTTGTACCCTCTTTACAGAGGAATTTGATTAGTGTGTCAAATTTGGACAAAGATAGTTATGATTGCAATTTTGGAAATGGCAAGTGCGAAATAATGTTTAATAAAGAATGTGTTGGTCTTGCCATATTACAGAATGAGCTTTATTTGTTATCATTGTGTGATGATGTGAATGTCGTATGCGATAATGAGAACGTTGCGTGCGAGAAAGTGATTGAATCCTCGTCTACGAATGTAAACAGAAAACGAAAGAGAACTCTAGATGAGTCGTCGAAATTATGGCACTGTCGTTTAGGCCATATTTCGAGGGGGGGAATAGAAAGACTAGTAAAGAATGATATTCTTGCTCCATTAGAGTTCTCAGATTTAGAACAATGCAGAGAATGCATTAAAGGAAAATATGTAAAGAAAATTAAAAAAGACGCTAAAAGAAGCACAGGAGTTCTACAAATTGTTCACACAGACATTTGTGGTCCTTTTCCTGTGAAAAGTGTGAATGGTTATGACTCGTTCATAACATTCACGGATGATTACTCCCGTTATGGATATATTTATCCAATCAAAGAAAGAAATGAAGCCTTGGATAAATTCAAGATATTTAAGGCTGAAGTTGAAAACCAACACGATTTAAAGATTAAGATAGTCCGATCTGATCGTGGGGGGGAGTACTACGGTCGACATACCCCATATGGACAAGTTCCTGGACCTTTTGCGAGGTTTTTCCAGGAAAATGGAATAGTGGCCCA
Source organism: Dendrocalamus latiflorus (assembly GCA_017311315.1). Taxonomy (NCBI): domain Eukaryota; kingdom Viridiplantae; phylum Streptophyta; class Magnoliopsida; order Poales; family Poaceae; genus Dendrocalamus; species Dendrocalamus latiflorus. Next base: position 1,923,873 of record CM029633.1, on the reverse strand, counting down.
GTATTCTATGCCGGGCGAACCTCAGCAAAATGGAGTAGCTGAAAGACGCAACCGTACCCTGATGGATATGGTGCGAAGTATGATGAGCTACTCCACACTCCCATTGAGTTTATGGATGGAGGCGTTGAAAACCGTCATTCATATTCTCAACAGAGTGCCTAGTAAGTCGGTGCCCAAAACACCGTACGAGTTGTGGACAGGAAGAGTTCCCTCACTAAACCACTTACATGTGTGGGGGAGTCCTGCTGAGGCTAAAGTATTTAACCCAAACCTTGGGAAACTTGATCCCAAAACAGTAAGTTGCCATTTCATTGGCTACCCTGAAAAGTCAAAAGGTTATCGTTTCTACTGTCCAGACAGATATACAAAGTTTGTAGAAACGAGACACGCTGTCTTCTTAGAGGATGAAATGATGAAGGGGAGCATGGTAGCTCGAGAGTTTGACCTTGAAGAGAAGCGAGCGTATGCGCCCACTCCGATGATTCAAGAGTCATTCTTCACACTACCTGCTGTCGCTGCACCATCGGTGCAAGACACTGTGGTGTCAGCACCTGTTATTGTTCCTCCTGTGGCAACAATGAATGATAATGAGGAACCTGTTCTTCAGGATCCTATAGAACCTATTGCCACAGATGAGGGGGAGCAACAGCAGCCTCAAACAGAAGATGTACCAAATGAGGAGGCCCCGAGGAGGTCTCAAAGAGTAAGAAGATCAGCTATTTCTGATGATTATCAGATTTATCATACAGAGGAATTTCAAATGAAGGATGATCTCACCTCATTTGAAGAAGTCATGAGAAGCGAAAATTCCTCAAAATGGCTTGAGGCCATGGAAGAGGAAATGAGGTCCATGAAGACTAATAAAGTCTGGGACATGGAAATTATTCCTAAAGGAGCCAAAACAGTAGGCTGTAAATGGGTCTACAAGACAAAGCTTGACTCCCAAGGGAATATAGAAAGATACAAAGCGCGACTTGTGGCAAAAGGATTTACGCAAAGAGAAGGGATTGATTACAATGAGACCTTTTCTCCAGTCTCATGTAAAGACTCCTTCAGAATCATAATGGCATTAGTAGCACATTATGATTTAGAGTTACATCAGATGGATGTAAAGACGGCATTTCTTAATGGGGATTTGGAGGAAAATGTTTACATGGCACAACCGAAAGGTTTTGTTGTGAAAGGAAATGAAAGAATGGGATGCCGCCTAAAGAAATCGATTTATGGGTTAAAGCAAGCTTCAAGACAGTGGTACTTGAAGTTTGACAGTACAATAAGAAAATTTGGGTTTAAAGAGAATGTAGAGGACAACTGTGTTTATGCAAAGTTTAAAGATGGGAAGTTTATCTTCCTAATCCTGTATGTGGATGATATCCTACTGGCTAGTAGTGATGTCAGTCTGCTACTGGAGACGTTTTTGTCCTCAAATTTTGATATGAAAGATCTTGGTGAAGCTTCATTCGTTCTAGGGATCGAAATTCACCGAGATAGAAACAAAGGGGTATTGGGACTGTCACAAAAGGCATACATAGAGAAAGTCTTAAAGAAATTTGGTACGCATAAATGTAGTCCTTCACCTGCACCTATAGTCAAGGGCGACAGATATGGGGATTTTCAATGCCCCAGGAACCAGTATGAGATCGATCAAATGAAAGCGGTTTCATATGCTTCAGCTGTCGGAAGCTTACAGTATGCTCAAGTATGCACACGCCCTGACTTAGCATTTGTTACCGGGTTACTTGGCAGATTCCAGAGCAATCCTAGAATAGAACATTGGAAATTGATAAAGAAAGTCTTGCGTTATTTGCAAGGAACAAAAGGCCTCATGATGACATACAGAAGATCAGATTTACTCCATATAGTGGGGTATACAGATTCTGATTTTGCGGGAGATGATAGAAAGTCTACATCCGGATATGTATTCACTCTCGCGGGAGGAGCTATATCGTGGAAAAGCTCAAAGCAAACCGTCACTACATCGTCCACAATGTATGCCGAGTTTGTAGCATGTTATGAGGCTACGGGGCAGGTGAACTGGCTAAAGAAGTTCATACCCGGTTTAAAAGTGGTTGACGACATCAATAGACCACTTAAGTTGTACTGCGATAATGAACCCGCAGTAACGTATGCCCACAACAATAAGTCAAGTGGTGCTGCCAAACACATTGACATAAAGTACTATGTTGTGAAAGATAAAGTTCGGGATCAAATTATAAGTCTTGAGCATATAAGTACCGCAAAGATGCTAGCGGATCCGCTTACTAAAGGCTTACCACCCAACGTGTTCAGAGAACATGTAGCCGGCATGGGTTTAAGGGAAAGCCTATGATTCCTGGACTAAAAGATGGCCCAAAAGATTAAAGTAACTATTTCAGAACAGAGAGATGTATTGTAGCTGTTAAATCTATCGGCGTTTGACCGTGACGATGAGACATGTTCTATACACTAATCTGTGATGGAATGAGTAAAGTCAAAAGTAATTAAAGTTAAAACATAAAGGAGATCAAGTGGGAGAATGTTAGATTGATCTCTCCCAGATTAGCCCAACGGCTAATCTGGACCTTGATCACGCGCCCTGATCGGGGGCGCTCAGCCCAACAACTGGCTGATGGGCCCCCGTCGCGCTGTGCTATATAAAGAGGTGGGGGCCGGCGGCTCGCGTCACGAGGTTCGCCTGAGCCGTACTTCCCCACCGACACACAAACCCTAGACCGATCTAGAGGGGGCGCAGTCAGCGGCGGGAAGCTTCATCGCCATCACCGTCGCCGGATCTTCGCCGCCGCCGCCACCGTCTTCTTCCCCGACCGTCGCTGCCCGTGCGCAGACTACACCAACGAACCAGCGATGGCCGGGTCTTCCTCCAATGCTTCCGACGGTCAGTACACTCTCCCTCTCTCCCTTCTCTCTCGGATCTAAACCCCAAGCACAGAAAAGATCGCCAACACTTCTAGTTCAGGGTGCTTCATGATGGGATGCTAGCGGCTCATAGCAACTAACAGTAGTGAGCAAGGATCAATCTATAATGGATACATTTGTCAAGTTAAAGAGCACAAAAGTTGTTAACTCTATTGGAGAGATCAAAGATATGTGATATCTGACACCATAGCAACATAAGGGTCTGTTATTTTTGGCTTCTAAAAGCGGATTTTGGCTTTTGCTACAGTACCTAACTTTCAAACAGAGTATTTTCTCGTGACAGGGTCTATAAGTTAATTGCAGTACATGTTAAAAACCCAACATCTGTACCATCCAAAATCGCAAACGAGCATCTTTCTCTCCGTAATATCTGTCGCAAACAGCCAAAATTCAAAAATTTCAGCCAAAAACCAAAAGCCGCAGCCATAAAGAACAGGCCCTAAGTGGCAAGCCTTATATAGAACTTCCCAGAGATATGGCATCTTTGCATGGATCAGGTGAAAGATAAATAATTGACTGACAGACAAAAAAGAAGAGGTATGCCATTGTATGAACCTCTAGAAGGTTCAAGTGGCACCTCAAGTGTATTCAGAACTAACCATAATAACACTGTTACATCTAAGCAGATAAGCAGGATTCGATACAGTATGGCTCAAAAGGTCATATAAAATTAGTATCGCGCTATTCGTTCTGGCACAGAGTCGGACAAACCTTGTGCTCACACATCAACATCGCAAATAAAACTCCTGAATCAGCAATGTCCTGCAAAGAAGAAATGCAGCAGGATTCCTGTAGAACAGTTCAATTTGTTAAGGATAGAATATGACATTTCAATTTAGCATTAAAAGTAAAAAAATGTATATGGCATAAGATGAATCACAAGCAAAGAAAACAACAAAACTGACCAGCTGAATGCATGTATAAGAGATTGGAAAACTGCATCCATGCCACCAAGCAGCGGTGCCATATCAAATTTTAGATTCTTCTCAAAGCACCTGTTGACCGACTTTGTCAGAATAAGCAACATCTGCAAATTCATGTTTTCAAACAGAGAAATCAGGATAAGAACGGAGGGATAAGTTTGTAGAAAACCCATAAATTTTAGTTGTGTTAAGATTAAGATGAATGCAGCAGTGGGTGCACCTGACCATACATGAGCTCTAGTTGTCCCCTCAATCCCTCGTACGACTCTTCAGTTAAGCTTATACAAACTAAATATATTGGACCCTTGACGACGAAAACTATCTGAAAGAGTGTTAAATCAACTTAGCAGACTATATTTCAAAGTTAGAAAGGTTTGCACATAAGATTTCCAGGTTAGCTGTACTAAGTTATTCAAGCCTCAACTGAAGAAAGCATGCATCTTTCCTTCTGAAATGAGATAAAGAACAGAGTAGATTTTGGGCAAGGAAGGCCACCTGACCTGATGTTTTCCAGCCCTCACAAATTTGATATGGTCGCCACTGGATGGAAACAATAAAAGGTCACCAAAAGGAAAACTTAGACAGCCCACAGAAAAAGAAAGTCGAGCCACAAAATCTAAACATTGTTATCAGCAAAAGTGGAACTGAATCGTTGCACACCTGTTCTCAATGAAGGAAATGATCGCTTGCAATGTAGCAGAAAACCCAGCTAGCTTGTGCTCATCACCATACCTGAAAGTTCAACAGGATGAAGAAAATGCACAATCTTATATCTTTGCTTGAGAAAATGCACCATTCCTGGTCAACTCTATCATGAATCCGTCTTGCATAAGTGATATCACCTGGAATACATTGGCTTGCCGGAATTGCTCGAAATGAAGAAATGTTTTTCCTTTTCCTCCAGGAAGCTGAAGCATCATACTGAAACATCAAGGAGCGCATTCAGGGTGACACAAAACCATACCGCCCACACCCCTCCAGCAATAGCAGCTAGGGTGCAAATCTTGAAAATACGCAGGATACCAACAACCTAGTACATATAGTTAAATACGCAGGATAAGAATGCATCAGTACGAATGCTAGACGTGGAGCGCCGTCTCAAAAGTTAGTACTATATGTTAGTTATGGTAACTATGGGAATCACACATTGAACCAAGTTACCGATGAGGAGTGGAATTGGCCAATTGGGGGTGAAGAATTCATAGATAGATATATGATGGGATTAGTTTAATCCACACCGCGCACAGTCATCTAAAATATGCAAAGCATTAAGCACAATCGTATCAACCGGGGTAAATTGATGGATGGCATCTATGACCTCGTCGAGATGCCTCTTGTCACGCGCCCAATCCTCGGCACCGGCGGCGTGGCCTTCGGGTTCGCGCTCGTCGATGCCGCCGCTGGAGGCGAGGCTGCTGCCCCGCTTGGCGGCGTAGCCGCTGCTGCTGGGGCTGGGTGGGACAGCGTCGAACCCCTCCATCTCGTCGTCGTCCTCCGCATCGGCGTCTGCCTCCATGTCGTCGTCGAAGTCCGGGGGGGAGGTCTGCGATACGGAAGGAGAGGGCGGAGAGCCTCTTCTGGGGGGCTTCGGGTTCGGCTTGGGCGCCGATCGGGTTTGGGTTAGGGTTGGGAACCATGGCAGGCGAGATCGTCGGAGGAGGAGTCCCGACGTCGTGGCGAGGACAATCTCGTTCGAACAAGAAGAGAATTTGGCTCGGGGTGCACCGAGGAAGAAGGGGATAAAAGCAGCTCCTTTTAACAGCACCTCTCTCACTGCCCTGTGGGACCTATGGCCCATAGACCCAGACGGCAACACACGTACACAACTTCACTCACCTATGGTCCATAGACCCATATGGAGAGTTTTTTGCTATTTTAGTACCTTTGAAAGTGGGCTTTTCTAAAATAGTATCGATACCATGGACTTCTCTAAAATGGTACTGTTAATGATCTATCTACTCCATAATAATACTCAACTTTATTTTCTTTTCCTTTTTTGATTTTTACTCCCTGAACTACCTAAAATACCCCTCCTAATCCCTAATCAAATCGTTTCATTTCCAGCACTTGGATTCTGTTTCCAGCCCCGAAGCAGTCACCCCCGCCCACTGCTGCCTGCTGCGGGAGCTCGATGTCGCCGAGCTGATGCGGCGGGAGGCCACCAGGCGGCCGCTCGAGCAGCTTCGCGGCGCGCTGCGCCGGTGCTACGCGCTCGTCAGGGCGTGCCAGGACTGCGGGTACCTCCACCGCCTGCTCTTCGGCGCCCGGATGGCCGACAAGCTCCGCGCTGCGCAGCACGAGATCGACATGTACATCCGCCTCATCCCACTCATCTCCCTCGTCGACAGTACTAAAGCTCGCCGTGTCACGGTACGCATTTGTCAATCTTCTTGATAAGTACTAGTTTGGTGATTAATGAGTTCTTGGTTTCGTTGAGTAGTTGCGTACTTGTGTTCATCTTAAAATTGAGGATTGTGGTGTATGAGATCAAAGGAGAAATACTGATTTGAGGATGATCAATTGACTTATAACCCGATCGAAATGATATGTGAATGATTGCGCGCTTCCCGGGGGCACCTGGTGCGCCGTCAACAGTGGAGAGAGGGGCCGCCTGGGGGGGCGCCGTCGGGCCGCCGCGGCCGGCATGCCGCTGCCGTCGGTGAGGCGCGGCGAGCGGTGATGGGGCGGCTCAGCTCACCAGTGGGCGGGGGCGACTGCTTCGGGGCTGGAAACAGAATCCAAGTGTTGGCAATGAAACGATTTGATTAGGGATTAGGAGGGGTATTTTAGGTAGTTCAGGGAGTAAAAATCAGAAAAGAAAAAGAAAATAAAGTGGAGTACTATTATGGAGTAGATAGATCATTAACAGTACCGTTTTAGAGAAGCCCACGGTATCGGTACTATTTTAAAGAAGCCCACTTTCAAGGGTACTAAAATAGCAAAAAAACTCACATATGGATGCCCATATTTTTCCTTGAAACACTAGCCATGTGTTTGGTTGCAAGGACTAGGTGGGACATGATGGGATGGACCCGTTTTTGTAGGTGTTAAGATGGGAGACAAGCAGAGTCAAGGACATCCCACTAGGAATATTCCTTGTAGATCCAGGACCAGGCAATCCTCTTTTTTTCATGGGACGGAGTCATCCCACCTCTTTGTTTTTTTAAGTACTGTTTTGTTTAAATTTTTTAAAAAAAACTCAAAGGCTTATGTGTAGAAACATATCAACAATAGCCTTCAATTTTTTTAAAAAAACTCAAATGCCACACATGTCCCACCTTCATCCTTCCATCCAAACAAAGGATGGGACCATTCTATCCCACTTTATCCTTCCAACCAAATAAAAAACAGGGATGACTCTATCCCCCAACCAAACAAAAAAATAGGATCATCCCATCCCAAAACTAGGAACAGGACCATCTCATCCCACCTTGTCCCTAAACTAAACACAAACTAGGATTACAGAGCCTTTCGGGACCAACGACATGGCAATACGGAAATTGCACGGCTTGGAATATTCTTGAAATAAGATGAGATACATCATATCTATCTTACAGCCTTCTTTGGCCAGCTTGCAGCCAATTTCCTTGGATGGATCAAGTATAAAAGCAGCAGCACTTGCCTCCACTGTACTCACTTCGGAAACTCTGAATAAACAGTACTCCAATTCGTTCTCCGACTTATGCTTTATCAGCATTGTTGTCGGACCCAGGAGCGGAGCTGGGTCTCAAGCCACTGAGGTATTGGCCTGAGACCTAGAGTAAAATATTCCACTATATGGTACTGTAGCAACAATAGAATAAAACTACAAATTCTTACTTCTAGTGGGCTGCCTACGCCCCTGGTCGGACTCGGATTTTAGTGTCCGAAATACTCTGTGATTCTATTACACTATTATCTGAAGTAGTAGATAATGGTCACAAATACATTATTGAACATCCAATACATATCTTGCAGAAGCATCACTAATACATTTGTAAAACTTACACATGGCCCAATCAGACCGAAACCTTTCAAGAGTAGTAGAGGAAACAGAAATTTCACATAGGTGGAACCCTCAGAATATGCTCATATGCAACCAACTATGACTCACGACCTAATTCTTGACCATCATCATCTTTATGTCTTGTTAACACCCTTAGATGACCGTAGTACTTTTTATTTCTCCTTCTAACTTACTGAATAATAGTAATTTAGCAACAGTGAGTATGAAATTACTCAGCAAGCCACCACACATAATACAATAATAATAGATGAAAGGCTTAACAAAAGGAGATTTAAGGTTCTTTTATGTACAAAAAGCCATGATTAAAGTACAATAATAGAAAACCTAATACTTAACCCTGCTCAATTGGGCTTCAACTTTTAACTTTTAGCTTCTACCTTCTAACTAAATCATGTTTTTAAGAATGTGAGAGTGTGCAATAATAATAGTAATGCAGATTTCATCCACCTTTTTACAGAGCATGGTTCCATCCATCATATGATATTTTCAATACTTGGGTTCTATTCACCCATTATAATCACTGGGTTCTATCTACCAAGGGGAAGTCAATATTCAGTGTTCTGTCCACCCTTCATGTTTTTCATCCCAACCACAAAGATCATTTTTTAAATAGACACTAACTCGAGAAGGTTCCTATGCTCGCCCATAACCGCGGACATGGCTATTCAAATAGTTTTCACTCTAAAGAAGTCGTACACTTTATCCATAAGAGACAAACATCTTGTTATATTCCGTATGTTTTCTTAGACATATAGATCAAGAAGATCACCACAAGACCTTTAAAATACATCTTCCCAACGAGGCTACACCCGCTAAGATTTCCACTATCATGGGGTTCTATCCATCCGCTCTGGAAACCCCCTCTTACGCCATCACATCAAAGGTTTCTGTCCAGCTCACTTGACTATGTGCCACCAAATGGTGCATGAAACACTGGGTTGATGCAAATTAATTCGTCAGGTCGTATCCATTATAGACTTATGGTTGTACTGTTTTACAATGGGAGGTCACCATAAGATTCAGTCCTTATGATTATCTAAGTTATTCCATCACAGGTCACATTCTCATGTTGTATCTGCACCAACCACTCTTACCATCTGTCCAGATATTTAAGTAAGTTTAGAGTTTTAGGGATCAAAATATCCTTTCATTTTAAAATACCAGTCATTTCTATCTAATGATTGACCAAATACAAGTTTCATTTTGAAATGATGTCATGGCGATTTAATGCCCCTTAGTATCTAAGCAAGACTAAACATGCTACTTAGATACAAACTTATCCCTAGTATATTTACTATTATTTCTAGGATGATAAGATTTTATTTCCAAAATCAAGAAGTGGGGTGTAATAGCACAATTATTAATAAGGACTTAACTATGAGCTCACATAAATATAATTTGCATAACAAATTAAAGTATGCAATTTAATAATTTAAATCAACATAACTACCATTCAAAAGAGTAGGTGCAAAATGATCAAAGTAATGAGTCGCCTCGCTCAATTTAATGTGGCCTTGATCTTATTGAAAACCTTATCAGTCAATGGTTATAAACTCTTGGTCTTTGTCTCTATTTGATTCTTGATCTTGCTTGATATGTTGCTTCTTTGATACTTCAAATTCTAGTTAGGTGATAAATAACCGAATCCAAATAAATCCAAATAAACTTAATTAAACTTTATTATGATTAGGTTGGTGAACGAGATAAGGTTTAGTGAGTGCGGGTGTAGGCGGGTCAAACGAAGTTTGAGCGAAGGGAAAGAATGGCAGTGAGAATATCTGTCGAGAAGGATATCAAATAAGGATCAAAGAGAATGAAGGAATATTTACGGGAATATTACATCTCGGATTCAAAGGCGGTTAGCCATAGCTGACCAGCGGATACTATGGCTTGAACCTAAACTTAATACATCTTTATTATTTTATATTTATTAAGGAACTTCTATGAGTTAGGTAGGACCTACAGCAGATATGAGGGTCTACACATGATCGGTATAATTTTAATTAACTGCATTAATCTTTTATTTCACATTTCTGGGAAGTTCATGACGTACTATTATTTGAGGTTTAATTTCCAATTAATTGAATGATTAATTCAATAATTTACTAAGGTGTGGGATTATTTATTTAATCAGTAACTATTTAACGGTTAACTTTAGTTAGACCACTATTTACCAACAACCGTGGCTGATAAATAATGCTAGCGTTTACATGCATATGGATAAATACAGTTCTTATCTTAGCCCAGGTCCTACTAGACTTCAGGATATGACCTATTAATACGATAACAGTTATTTAAAATAAGGTCCAATTAATTGGCCCTATTACATGCAGTTCATTAATTTGTAGTTTAGCTAAATTATATTTAATGGCCAATGACCCAGGGGCTATTGTGATAATTAAATATATTTTAATAGATGTACAAAGTTATATTTTTGCATGATCTCTAATTAAAGATGCCCTATAGATTAAATGTCATTAATATTCTAATTATCCTTAGTTATTATCTAGCACAATTTAATTTTAGTTAGAATCTATTTATGTGGGGCCGAGCTTATTATATAACATATCTTTCAATATCATTTTAATTTAATATACTATTAAAATTTAAGTGTCAGGGCATGCTAATGACAATGATTATATTTTAATAGGGCCTTCGGTTAATGTTTGAGCTTCTAAAACAAATACTATCAGGGCCATAATTGACTTTCAATTCTATATAACTATTCTCCCAAAAAAAAACCTCAATTTCAAATGGATACTCTAATTAAATACTAAGTATATATTTAAAGACATTCTTTAATTAAAGCCTTCTAATTCTGGTTAAACATTAGTGACATACTATTCTAGTTAATTACCTAAATCGTAACTTGATTATCATTTTAGAAGGAGCTCTTATGACATTTGGATATTTACACATGGCTATATTTTAATAATATCTTTAATTAGCATTTGAATTTGACATAAATATTAATGGCATATTAATTACATTTAATTAGTTTGCTAAGCCTTATTGATATGCAACTAATCAAGGTTTAACCTTTAAATAATTTCAATTTATTGAATCCTTACTCTAATTCCAAAATAAAGTTAACCTTACTTTTGTTTTTATTTTATAGCTAGATTATTTTATTATAATTTTATTTGATTTTTCTCAATTAATTTGATTTTCGTTGAATTATTTTCTATTGGAAAAGGAATTAGACTTTGACATGTGGGTAGTGAATAGAACTTTGAGGCCCACCGTCATAAAAGAGAGAGGGAAATAGGGGGCAACACAGAGAGAAGAAACAGGGCAAGTCATTTCCCTCTGACTGCTCAAAACAAATTTTATAAGTAGAATACATTAATGCCCAGTACTTTAAGCAAGACTAACAGATGCTTAAGTATGACCTATAGTTAGTAAAGTTATCATTAAATATCTAGGATGACAAGCATTACGTGATTCAGGTGTCCAAAAGGTGGCATAATAATATTACAATATCAAATAGGCACGCATCTAACCATAAGTTTAAAATATATTTGCATAACCAACAATAGCATGCAATTTGATAATTTAAATTAATATAAATTTGCATAAATATAGTTTCAATATGGTCAAAGTATTGACTTACTTAGCTCACAAGCAGGTCGGTCTTGAAATTCGAGTTGTCTTGCATTGTGGCTCTTCTGTGTCATCGTACTTTACTCAGACGATCGCATCGGAAAGCAAATAAACACGTGAGCAAAACAAATAAATACAAAAATTCAAATGAACTCCAATATAAACAATTCTACTACCATTAGATAGATCTTGAATTTATACAAATTTACAAATAAATTTTATTAAATTGGATTTAAAATGGGCAAGAACGGGCTCTCTAAAGTTTAAATTTGGATTAAATCCAAAAATTAATATAGGAAAGAGTACTCTCTCACTGACGAGTGGGGTCCACCAATTTTTATTTAATTTTTGAATTATTTTTTGTTGAAAAATAACACTGAGACTGATAGATGGGGCCCTTGGAATTTAAATTAATTTTAATTTATTTCTTAAAAGGAAAAGGCTTCGAGGCTAACAGGTGGGGCTGGTGCACTATGCAAACAGTAAATTGGGCCTACTTGTCAGTGGCTCCAAGGCTTTTAACTGAATTAAAAAGATTCTTAAACGGTTGGGGCCCCATGTCATAGGGACATGAGCTTAATTAAACGGGAGGGCCCATAGGTCAGAGGGTTAACTGTTACTAATTACCGAACATTAGCCTAATTAATGATGCGCGTTTAAACTAATATTTCTCACTATAGTGTTCTTCTCCCACCGAAGATAGGCGTCGCTTGTCGCCGGTGAGAGGCACTGCGGTGATTAGAGGCGAGGCCCGAAATGGATTCTACGGCTCAGTACGAACCTCCAGGTGAGGTGACATGGGCGGATTTGGAGGCTACAACGGTCGACGGCGAGCTCATGCAGCGGCGGAACAGGGAGCACAACACCACGGCGCTACACGCCTTTAGAAGCTAATTTCGGGCTACATGAGCATCCACATGTAAAGGGAGACTCACTAGAAGCAACAGCGTGGCTCGGGGAAGCTCCGTGCGGGTTGGTGATAGAAGACCAGGGCGACAAAGAGGGGTCGTCGAGGGTGGCACACCAGAGAGGATGAAGACGAGTGGCAAGGCTCTTGATCGCTTCGGGAGGTCCACACGGTGACCCAGCCATGAGCAATTGGACGGAGGTGCGGTGCTTCACAAACGGCGCTAATGATGACATATGGCTGGAGGGGAGAAGAATGGGAGGTGGAAGGTGCTCAGGGGCGATTGGGTGCACAAGGGCGTAATTGAAGGCACAAAGAGGACAACGTGCGGGCTTTAAAGCCGTGGAAAGAAAGGAGATGGCCATTGGGGCCTTCAATGCCATGCAGGGTTCCAAGGCGATGGCGCACGGCACAGGTGTAGAGGCGGAGCTAGCGGACTCAACGTGCGACACGGAAGGAGTTAAGGCGGAGGGGATGTGTGTAGGCAACAGCCAGGCGAAGAACACAAGCGCGCGATGTGGCACGGTGCGGGCGCAATCACCACGACATGGCACGAAGCAAAGGGGAGAAGCGGGTTCGAGCTAGTAAGAGGATGGCACATGACTGGCGAAGCTGTAGGCGCATAGGAACAAAGGGGTGGCGTGCGCTGTTGCAGCACAGGGCGACAACGATGTTGTTGGGCACGCAGAAGCACGCACGACTTGACAGCGCACACGCTAGTTGCACCCAGGGCGTGCGTTGGCACAGCCAGGGTGGCATGGGCCTACACAAGCCAGGCCAAGGCTAAGTTGGCCGAGGGGTGTTGAGGATAGGTTGGGTTCAACCCAAGAAGGTTTTTTTTAAAAAAAAATTTTGATATTTTGCATTGCACTTTTTAATTGAACTCAAAATTTAAATTTCATTCAAGCAAAACTCTAACCCCAAAATGGGATGTTACAGATTAAGAGGTTGAGTACAAAACATCATGAAACAAACGGTCGTAGGCGACCACAAAGCAATGCCAGCACACACCCTAGTTCCTGCAAAACAACATCCATGCCTCCACTACTTCTATAATTACACTTCATTACCGAACAACACCTCACACCCAGCAAGAATGCATTCTGAAGGGGCAAAATAAAAAAATCTACGGGCAATAGTTGAAAAGTACATCCAATTAGGACAGCAAATAAAGCCAATCCAATAATCAATTACAAAAATGCATGAATAGACAGCACAGGGCACGGCTTGGGCAGAAGCTCCATACTGAACTGCTGAAATCGCGGTTCAACTACACTTGAATAAGTCACACAACACTGGAGTCCATCTGATATATCATAACAGGCAACATAAGATGCCAGTATCCACCAAGTTCGCGCTCTATGGTATTTCATTCCATCAAGGCCCCAGCAATTCAGTACAATAAATACCATAGCGTCCAGAGCCTGCGACAATGCCTATTCTGTTAGATCACAAATAGCTGTAACATCTCTTACTGTAACTGGAAGCTGGCTTCCATGTTCCCCGTGGCCAGTTAGTGAAGCAGAGTCGATTAACTTAATTCCATGGAGTAATGTACAAAAATCTACCAGAGCATCTATATCAGTCTCCGTTGCCGGTATCCTTTGGTGAAATGAGGTTGCATCAACTTGATATACAAACCATTCATTTGCACCAGTGAATCATGTGTTCCCCGCTCAACAATCCTACCACCATTTAACACGACAATATTATCCACATGCTTCATCATTGCTGCCCTATGTGCAATGAGAATCGTCGTCTTATTCCCCATGATCAACGTGTCAAGGGCTTCCTGCACCACTCTACTTGACTCGGATTCGATCGCAGAACTGGCTTCATCAAGCAGCAAAATGGGTGCATTCTTCAGCACTACACGGGCAATGGCAATTCGCTGCTTCTGCCCAGGAGTCAAATCCACTCCTCGCATTCCCACGTGCGTGTCATAGCCATGAGGCAGGCTGCTAATGAAATGGTGGGCATTCGCAATCCTGGCAGCCTCTTTCATCTCAGACTCTGTTGCATTGTGCCTTGCGTATATTATATTTTCTCTTATGGTTGTGGAGAATATAACAGGGTCCTGAGGAACCAACCCCATGTGGCTCCGCAACCATCTCAAGTTGAACAACTTCAAATCACGGCCATCCAACAAAACTTGGCCAGCAGTTGGATCGTAGAATCTCTCGATCAAAGAAATTATTGTGCTCTTCCCTGATCCAGATACACCTACCACAGCAATAGTTTGTCCTCCATTGACCCTAAGGCTAAAATTACTCAAAACCATCATCTCAGGGCGTGTAGGGTAGCAAAAATCAACATTCCTGAATTCAATGCTCCCATACACGTTAGGGGGTTTAAGGCCACTGGCATCATCTGGATCAATCTTGGGTACACGATCAATTAATTCAAATACGGAGGTCAGGGATTTCCGGCGCTTGAGAATATATGGGGCAAGGCCAAATGGCTCCACCAGTGCGAAAGTCACAAAAGAGAAGACGATGTACTCTTTAAATGCTGTTACCAGACTAAGATGCCCATCCTTCACAGCAACAGCTGTATACCACAACAGAAGTGCATTGCAGGCAAAAAGAAGGAACTGAGAGAAGCCAAAGGCAAAACCAATGCCCATTCCATGAATAAAGCTTTTCCTAAGAATATTTCCAAGCTGCAATCTATAAAGCTCCATTATTTTGTTTCCAGCGCAAAATGCCACCACAGTATATATGTTCCTGACTGCATCTTCAAGAACTAAAGAAGCTTTCCTGTGCATCTCCTGAATTCCTCTGGAAAAGCCAGAAAGCCACATTTTCTGCAAAGAGAACAATCCAAGCATAAGCTCCATTATGCAGTTTAACAAGAGCTCAGTGTAATAACTTTTTCAAGGCAAGATCTCGATCGACAGCTAAATGAAGAAAAATAAATGTGGACTAAAAATGTGTACTTAAGTCCACCTATGTGTAAGTTTTGACGCTGTTTCAAAAAAGAGACAGAATACCAACTTCAAATTTTCATATTCTGCAAATATGCATCTAATTGTGATCTTCTCATGTAGAACAGTATCTGTATTTGTTCAAAACCAAGTTTTGATATTATAGCTGATGTATCAGAAGCATCCTGCTGGTAAAAGAAGCTTCAAGAGATACAAGTAACACAACAGCAGTAAGCCTATGAATCCAGGAAGCGTGCTAGTCGTTCAACAGAGCTGTGCGTCATCCTAGAGTAACTTCAGGAAAGGAAGAAGTTTGGCCTTCTGTTCTAAACTTCTCATATGTCTAGTGACAGGGTATGTTTGTGCATGTTTCTGTTTTATTAAGTCACATATGCTGGGGGTAACATTAGGATGTTGCTTTACTTGGAACACTGCAAGAGAGAGGTCATCAGGCCACCACCAAGTATTGCCAGTGCCAGGTAACAATAAAAACAATAGATATGGCATAAAAGCCTGTTCCAATGTGATTCACATTTAGACACGTAAATGAATGATGTAAATTTTACTAAAGTGTAACACAACTACATAAGCATTTAGTACACGATACATCCATATATGTAGAAATAAAGGTTTAATGCAAATTACCTTACTATATTCAGGAATCATAATAAAATCATGTTAAATGTTGAAAACAGATCAGAGCTAACCTGTGCAACCGCAGAAATCACGAGGATGGGCAAAGTTGCCAGTGCAACAAGAGCAACACGCCATTCTAGCAACATACCAAGAAGAAGTGCTACAAAAATGGCTGCTGCATCCTGGATGAATATAGAAAGCCTGTTGCTGAAAGCAGCACGAACAAATGTCGCATCATTTGCAAGTCGCATTGATAAAACGTCCGCACTATTTTCTTCATCATCAAACCACCCAACTTCATTGCGCAGAATTGCTGGAATGCAGTAAATGGGCAGTGATAAGTCTCCACTAGTGCAATGACAGTTTTATATACTGCTACTAAGCTATCATGTTAGAACATTGTAGCATTGATCAACGCGTTAGATATTCATGAATATGTGCTTCAAGTACTGGGGATATCAGATATTCAGATCAAGAATACGTTACAAAAGGAGGGGTTGCACTAAGTCATCAACAATGCAAGAATGGCACTTTCCATGGCATACATAAGAAAAGGCAAAGCCGTACCTGAAAACATCATCCTTCTTACACGCTCAGTCATTTTCTCCCCCATTATACCAAAATAGAAGTGCTGCAAGAAGTTAGCTAGCACGGTAATTATACCCATGCCAACAATGAACGAGCAGTATTTATTCACTTCCTCGTGCACATCACGGACACCTATTCTGTAGTACGCCACCACTATTAAAGATATTGTATAAGCAAGAAGAGGATTAAATGAACCAAAGCAAGCAGCACCAGCACTCCCTAACAGAGCATAAAAATACTCTGCAAGACTAAGCTCTGCAAGCCTCCAAAATGATGGAGTTTTTGTTTGCTGCTTCTTTGATTCGTCAACATGAAAATTATCGAACATATCAAGAGGTCGGCTGAAAGTTTTTGAGTGGGAACGCTCATTCTTTGGATCAGAAGTCAATAACGGTGATATTGGTGATTCTGGGTCTGAATTATTTGAAGACTGTCGGTGTAGGGGGACATCAATTTTGGGAAGATCAGGTAATGTCATTTCAAAACTGTCCTGTCTTTTGATGGATGGAGCTCTCTTGGAAGCAACCATGGGTAGTCTGGCTTCTGCCATTTGCTCTGACGGGGGGCTTTGAATATTTGGTGATTCATGTGAGTTTTGATTGGCATCTGAATTTCGGAATGCAAGAAAACCTTGTGTTTTCTGAAGCGACGGTGATTTTGACATCTTAGGAGAAGATGACTCTTGGAAGCTGTGACTTGCTGACGAATCCCTTTCAATTTGGAAGGAGCTAGGCTCTTTGTAGTATCTAATTGGTGTCCTGAAGCAGTAGTAATTAGGAGAAAATGAGTGCTTCAATCAACCAACAAAACAAATAACCATTTCAATCAATCAACAAAACTTAGTAGACCTATAAAACAAATATTATCCGGTTACCACAGAAATGAAGAATAAACATTCTATGCTAGCTGACAAAAAAATGTTCAGAGATTCACAGCAGTTATATATGAGCAGCGGAATCACATCAATGCCAATATGAAATAATCTTAGTACAACAAATCAAGAAGCCCAGAGCATTTGCGATGTATGACATAAGCATTCACAATTAACAGAAATTTTAAGCTTAGAGGCCAATTAGACATATTGCTTGACACAAACAGCTCAATCAAAATACACATGTACTTACAAGCTTCACCATGCAGGTCACACGTATATCAAAAGAACATTTATACAAAAGCAAATGCATGGATAGGTAAGACAATGGATCAAGAATTTTGCATGTCAACGCCATCCATCTAGATTACCATATGATATGAAAAAATAGCACTTGTACAAATGAACTATCATCTTTATAAGGTAAACACAAACTCAAAGATACCATGGCTGTAAACAAATAAAGCAGCTTGCATGTGTAAATAACACCATCACTTTGGATATCAAACAAAAATGAAAAAAATATGACATGATACTGGAGTGCTGGAGAAAATATAGCATGAATTCCAGATGCTAGGAAACTATAAAAACTTAAGGATAGGGCAAATCAGCCCGGTCGAAATGTGACAGTAGTGGTCTCCTGGATAAGCAGATTTCTTTTCTAATGCATTTCTGCATCAATGTTGAAACTCAAATCAAAATAAAACAGTGGATATTTCACTAAATGAGAATCACGAAAGTTCTCAGCACTCAGACTGCATAAAAATACAAGTTCTTTTTTTTTACTAAGGAACCAACATATTGCTGATTGGAAAAGGATGGATGAACTGACCTCTTTGGAAGTTTTGCTGCTTCTTCACACCTAAGAAGTTCGGCATAAAGGCCATCAAGATTTAACAATTCTTCATGTGTTCCCATCTCAACAAGTTGACCTTCTTCCATTACTGCTATATAATCAGCATTCCTGATAAGGCTGAGACGTCTAGCTATGATGATAGTAGACCTCCCAAGCATCAGAATATCTAGTGCTTCCTGAACAGCTTTCTCAGCCTCAAAATCAAGAGCACCAGTAACCTCATCCAGTAAAAGAATGGATGGATTTGAGAGCACAGCACGAGCAATGGAAAGCTTTATCTTTTGTTCCTCTGTCAGTGAAAGCCCAGCCCGGCCAACCTATTTCATATTTAGTTCCAGCTAAATAAGCATGTTACGCCTGTAAAAAAAATGAAAGATATGCAGTTTCAGTAGACATTTGATATATAGCATGCATGGCACCTGGGTTTCATATCCTTTTTCTAGTGAACTGATGAAAGCATGTGCATTAGCTGTTTTAGCTGCCTCCTCAATCTGGTCGGTTGTGGCAGATCTTCCATATGCAATATTGTCCCTAATGCTCAAGCTCAACAAAGCTGGTTCCTGGGTCACAAGTCCTATTTGGCTTCTTAACCACTCTAGCTTCAAGTTCTTTATATTCTCCCCATCCAAAAGCACTTCACCTGCAACATATAAGCACAGGCAATCCAAAACCATCCTTGAGGTGACAAAACAATAGTGAATAATAGCTTGCACATATAATACCTAAGGTTGGATCATAGAATCGCTCCATAAGAGGTATTATGCTGCTTTTTCCAGAACCATTTCGGCCAACAAGAGCAACGGTCTTTCTAGCAGGTACAGTAAGGTAGAACCCACTTAAGATAGGGATTTCTGGGCGGGAGAGATAACTGAAGTAGACATTACGGAATTCAATGTTCCCT
Source organism: Dendrocalamus latiflorus (assembly GCA_017311315.1). Lineage (NCBI taxonomy): Eukaryota > Viridiplantae > Streptophyta > Magnoliopsida > Poales > Poaceae > Dendrocalamus > Dendrocalamus latiflorus. The sequence goes on along the minus strand of CM029633.1, from coordinate 1,904,740 downwards.
TGCACTGAAGATAAGGTACGACCATCCTGGTTTACAGTAGAAGTTGAACGGCTTATGATTTCATAGAGTCTGTATGCAGCTATACGTCCTTGCTCAAAGGAATAGAAGTTTGTTGCCGCTTGATTAAGTCCACTGCAAACAATTGAGAGCCTTTGGTAAGATGATTATCAGTGTAAAGAGTGTAAATATAACTAAGGGCAATATCTTAAAATCAGTATGCTTACAGTCCACTCAAGATAATAGCAAACAAGGCTACTACAACTTCACCGCCATTAGCTCTTCCATGCGAGATAAGGAACCTCCCGACCCAAAGTTGCAAGGCACAAGAACATATGGCAAGCCCATATGTAAATCCAAGACCAAGACCTTGCGCCAGACTTATCAGTATTCCATAGCGCAGTGTTGCTTGAAGTGAAGTAGCATAAGAATATTTTGCCAGAGTCTCATTTGTGAAGGAGTACAAAGTCCTAATGTATAAGATTGCCTGCAAAACAAGCATTGTTCGAATGGGTATGCAACTTCATTTATAGGCAGCTATACTCAATGCAATTCTGAAAGCAAGCATGTTTTATTTTGCAGCATGCAGTACACCAGATAAAAAATGCCAACATTTTGAATTTTCCTTGCTAAAGCACCTTGTTGAGTAACTTAAAACAAGCATGCAGGTTTTCAACACCTAAGTGTTCCATGCCAACATTATCGACAAAAAAAGTTGACATGATTTTTCTTATTTCTTTTACTTTATGTTTTTAACTTGCCAATGTCGTGTTACCCGGTGTAACTGGAAAGACCATGTACCATGGATAATATGTGAATAACAGCAAGTATTCCATTCATTCCCTATGGATCTGCATGTAGCAATAATGACAGCTCGAAGATAACCTTTACAGGCCATATTGATATCTTAACTTTTTCAAGGATGTAACATTCGAACTTGATTTGAGCAAGTATCATGTGTTTAGGGAAGTTGCACAAAACAAGGTTTTTCACAGATGGCATGCAGGCATAGTACAAAATACTATCGGACGTATTGCTTCTATGCTCTCCCCAAAAGTGAATTGGATAAATCCTAAAGCAGTATTATCAGTAATGGAGCTGTGTGTGGTTGCAGATCAGGCCCTCAATTGGCTTTAAAATTCATGCTTTTACTTTTTTTGGGAGTGCAGCAGCACTACTCTGGGAAGTGGTATACCTGTTCAGCAATGCTTGCTGCCTCACCATAAGCATCCTGAATATTTTCTGCAAGCCTATGGAGAAATATGTTTGATATTCCTCCTGCAGCAACAATGAAGGGTCCAGTAGCCAATGTCAGAAGAGCTATTTGCCAACAGCTGACCAAACCAATGATAAGACCACCAAAAAATGTAGCCATGTTGTGAATGTAGTTCCCAACCTAAAAACAACACAAGGCAGAACAATTCAACAAGACTGTATAACAGCAAGATAAAATACAGGATGATTCGATAGAACAGATAACAGAAAGATATTTAAGCATGCAATTCATTATCCATAATTACGAAGGTTCAGCATTAGAACTCACTTTCTCACTCAGAGCAGACTGAATGAGCAAGACATCACTCAGCACTTGACTGACAATATCACCATTGTTCCCATAGGTATCAAAGAAACTCATGTCTTGGTTTAACAGGACTTGAACATATTTTGATCTTATTACTGCCGTCTGCCTTTCCCCAGTCAAAATCCAGCACGAAACCTCTGTAGATATAACAGATTTGGTGAAATTTGTTAAACATGGAAGAACTATTTAGTGATCTTGATAAGAGCAAGTATAATAAGAGGTTGTTAGTAGGCTGTATGCTGAGGTGGAGGAGAGAGAAGAGAGGTGGGCTGTAAGTTTACAGCCAGCTGAAGCACAAGAACCAAGAAACTTTGTGAGAGAAAGGGGTGGGTCATACAGCCTTCAGCTGGCTGTAAACTACTATATGAATGGGCTGATAAGTGGGCTGTAAGTGTCCATACAGCCAGCTGAAGGCTCTATTATTAGCCTTGCTCTAAGTTGATACAGACTCGCCTTACCTATCCAGCCAGCAAAGAAAACACCAATGGCTATGTAGAGGAAGTATAAAGCGTGCTGCAGAGCAAACAACAAAAAAGAAACTCGTAAAACACAAAGACACAGAATGAGTAGGTGAATTAAATGTGAGATTGCACCAGCTCAGCACAATAATGAGTAGGATCGATTACACTACATGCAGTCAGATCGCATCTGATCAAAAGAAATCACAAAAGCCATCCTAAAACTAAAATTCTTTCCTCAGCATTCCAACCACACAAAATGCTATCATTCCCTTCCTTTAAAGCAACCACATGCCACACATCCACCCCCGCCCTGTGGAATAACTACAACAATAGGAATAGGTACGATGGCACTAATCTCATAAAGCTAAGCAGCAAGTCCAAATCCCTCACCGAACGCATGAATAAACAACTGCGACTTACCAAACTTCAGAACATCTATTACTATTTACTGTAATAGCGGTAAGCAGATCATCTTCACATTCAGTCCTAGGTGCTTCATTTAAGCAGAGGTCTTGTTAGGATTATCTCTTCCTTGAGCAAATTGGAGAGAATTCAAATGAAATTAGCACAAATATCCTAACACGTGCTCCTACCGAATTCAAATTACTAATTTACTACTCCGTTAATATGTCTGGAAAGTCACTATTACTAGGCCTCTATTGCCAAAAACGTAAATAACTAGGATTGCACAGCTCTCCATCTAAGGAGCGAGCGTACACTATTTCACTGCTAATTCATATTATAAAGCAAACAAAATACTCCATGTTCGACATGACTTTAAGATCTGTTGTTACCAAAACACATGGACGCACACCTGCTTGATGTTGTCGAAGAGCTCGTGGCTGTGGCGGCCATGGAGCGAGTTAATGGCCCTGCCGAAGAAGTGAAGGTAGACCACGAGGGCCACCCCGTGGGCCGCGGCCGCTAGGCCGCCTGCCGCCATGAGCACCCAGTCGAGGCGGTCAGCGCAGGCGAAGAGGCGCTTGAACGGCACGGCGGCGGGCGGCGGCTCGGCCTCCTCCTCCCCCTCCTCGAGCCCCGCGCCCCCGTCGTCCTCAGGAAGCGGCGCGCCGTCCCCGCCGACATCGGCGGCGTAGGGCGAGGGCGACTCCGGCGGCTCGGAGGCCTCGGAGACGGGCGTGAGCGGCTGGACGTGCGGCGGGGACCAGCCGAAGAGGCCCCGCGACACCATGATGGGCTGGCTAGGGTTAGGGTTCCGTGGTTCCTCCGCCTTCTGGCTGTGGTTTTGGACTCAGGAGTACTGGTTGGTGAAGTCGCTTGCGGCGGCGGCGGCGAGAGATTTGAATGGCATAGGGGTCGGGTAGGTTTGGGTAGGCTGTAGCTATTGAGGGCAGGTTTGATTTGTTGGTCAAACAAGGCGAGAGCAATGCTGAAAACGTCGTTCGCCTGGACGGCGGCGGGTCAAGGCGAGCTCACTCGGTCTGCCGGCGGAGGAAATGCGAGCTCGCCGCGCCGGATCGGGGAGGTGGTGAACAACTGCAAGCTGGAGAGGAGCGAGTAGTACCAGACTAGGCTAGTTCACGCCTTCGTCCTCCCCTTTTTTTGCATTCTTTTTGGGAAATTTGTTCAGTAGCATTGAAAGCTCACCTCTTTCGGAAAATACCACTAAAAAACGGGGTACCAGATATTGCCACCAAAAAATTCATTTTTCTTCGGGATTTACCATTCTGGACAAAAATACCCCTCTCCCTCCCCCTCTCTCACCTTCTCTCCTCTGCGCCGCCCGTCCGCCTGCATCTCCCCCACCGCCGGCCTCCCCGCCTCCTCCTCCGCCCGCCGCTCGCCTCCTCCCTCTCCGCGCTATATGATGTAAAATAATCAAAGGGTTAGAAGTTGTAAGATAAATAAATAATACTGGTAAAACTCAAATATACGATGTGGAGTAGAAATCTCATATTGTCTGTCATTGTAGCCAGGCCCTGAACTTCAGGGAGGAAGGGGTATGGATGTGATGCAAGGACACGAGGAGATGCATCATTAGCGTGGGTTGGGGGCTCCTATTCTTGCTGTCTCTCTCTCTCTCTCTCATTTGTTTACGCGAGGAAAGAGTACGACCGGTCAGAGGCTGGGAGATCGATCCATCGATTTTCGTGCCGTGACAGGGGGAACCGGGTGTGAAGAGCGGCTGAGATGATGTGCTGCGTGCTTGGCCGACGGCTGCGATGGCATGTGACAGGCAGATCATACAGCTCTGCCTCTGCCTCTGCCTCTGCCTCTGCAGTGCAGAGAGAGGTACGACGGGTGGGCCCGGACAGGCCAGTCCTTCATTCTGAGGCACCGCTGATCCTCCGGCTACTATACAACAGTGCCAAGCGTCTGTTCATTAATCTCTTTTATTTATTAATAATTAATGGGCCTGGGTTACTGCATTACTATGGGTCTGTGCCTGTGTCACCAGCGATTTGGACCGATTATTGAGTTGAGCCATAATGATGCTCCAAATTGCAGGTTTGATTTTCAAGAAAACGGGGAACTGCATGTTTAACCAGGGTCTAGGGGCTCCTAACATTACGGTGTACAGTACTACTGCATAGAGTAGTATCTAGCCTGGATCTATAGAGTGAACAATAGGAGTGGACGGCGGAGGATGGAACCCCCGCTACAAAAGCTCCGATCTTTTCAGCCTAGAATTACCTTAAACGAAACAGTTTTCCGTTATTATTTTGAAACAATTTATTAAAATAGTTTTCTAAAAACAGTTTATTAACTTTTGGTTTGTTTCTACGAGTACTCATATTAGAGAAAAACTATAAACTTAAAAAGAATATATCCAAAAGCTGTCCTGATGATTAGCCACTGCCAACTCTCTTGCGGTTCCTCCGTCCGTGTGAGAGATGGAGACTCCCGTACAGGTAACATAACATAGAAGAAATCCCAGCGGCACATTTGACTAGATGCAAGTACGCATAACAATGAAGACTAGATGCAGGATTTTGGATTTCCAACTCAAACGTGACACATACTTGTGTGCAACGACAGTTTCGGGGGCGAAATTGGGCCCCTGGCAAGGTGGGTTCTACCCCGGAGCGTGAAAAAATATACAGTGTATAGCTCGGTTATTTTTAGCTCAGTCCGGATAGTATTGTTAGCACTCAGCCCAGGTAGCCCAGTAGCCCATAACTTATTTCACATCCCCGCCAGGTCGCCAACCCGTCACTGTCTTCGCACAGCCCATTCTGCGCTCGCTCGGCCCATCACTTCACGCGCAACGGCGCTCGCGCTCGCCCTCGCCTCAGAACCCTAACTCTGCCTCCGCCCCGTCTCATGCGCGGCGCGTTGCACTGCCGCAGAAGCCCGAAGCCGAAAAAGGCGACGCCGACGCCGCACCAGCTCGCCAATCCAGCGCCACCCCGTCTCAGCGCCGCCCCGCCTCCCGTCAACGAGTGCGCCCGCGGCAGTATCCTTCAGGAGATGAAAATCCTTGGCGGCCTCTCCCACCCCAACATCCTCCGCCTCCTCGACACCATCCGGGTAACTCCCGAAACCTCTCATCTATCCGCAATCATTGCGATCATAACTGCAATTGAGCTTGAACTAGTGTACTTCACAGTTTCGCAATTGCACTCATGTACACCTCCGGGAGCTCCAGAACCCTGCGCAGCGGCACGAGCACCTCCCGCCGGAGTCGGTCGCGGACACGGTACACGTAGTGCTTGTTGGAGATGTTGGTGTACTCCTGGCTTAACTCGCGCGGGAAGATCCGACGGGCAATGGCCTCGCAGAGCAGGGTCGCCCGACGTACGACGAGCGAAGCGACGGGCACCACTTGGCCGCGAGCCCAATCTTGGAGGTGTCGCCAGCGCGCAGGTGTTCGACGTCGGATTTGAGCAGCTCGGCGAACATCTCGGCGACGCAATCGTAGAGGAACCGAAAGCTCTCGTCGGAGTCGTAGCGCGAGAGCGCGGTCTGCGCGAGCTGCACCTCCTTCTGACGCTTCGCCTTGGCAGCTTCGGCCTCGTCAATGCAGCGGCGCTTCATGCGGCGGTGGGCATGGAGGCCTTCGCAGGCGTCGTCCTTGTGTTCGTCGCGAGGGTCGTGGAGGATGCGGTATAGGATCTCGGGGAGGTCCTTGAGGCAGCCAAACTTGGCGAAGTTGGTGAGGTTGCCGGCGAGGGTGAGGGGGGTGGTTCGCGTGCATCCAGAGCGCCGCGGCGTAGAAACCGTCCCTGTCGGCCTTGCCGAGGCCGTGCACGCCGCGGAGATGGCACACCAGCTTGAGAGCCGTGCGCGCGTCGCTGGCCCAGGCAACGTGCAGGAGCGCGGCCACGTCGGCGGCCGATGTGACGCCAGGGACAACCTGGAAGAAGAAGTCAACGCAGGAGTCACCCGAGGAGGTGTAGGCGAGCGCAGATTTTTCAATCCAGAATCTCCTGTGAAACCACTGCACTATTGCCTGGATCAGTAGATAGTGCTCACAGGTACATTGCTGTATCATTTCATACATCGCATGGACATTCACAACTTACTCCAATATTACATAACAGGGGTTTGAATTATGCCACGTCGGGCAACGAGTTTACATAAGGGCCGACCAGGCCAAATGTTTACATTACAGGAATACGTCAGCGGAAGCAAAAGTCAAGCAGAGCCAATAATCCACAAGCAGCGACTGGGGTAAAATATGTGCCATATGATTATTACCTAAGCGAAGGCAATAATTATAGGCACACTATACCTTAGTCTAACCACCTATGACTCAAAAAGCATAAAAGACGCCCTAATTCTCAACGTTGTTCCCTTCCTCTGCAGCGGGTGCATCTTCATAGGCGTAGTGGTCCTGGGCTCCAGCATCTGGTTTTGGTAAGGCGAGTGTGAGCACAAACCACCGTGCTCAGCGAGCCAACACACAGAATGCAATTAAGTAGTATGCAGGGCCCATCAAGAGAAGGCTGGGGTTATTTTGTTTTGCGTAAAGTGCTTTTGAATACAATTACTTAAAAATCCCTACGACCTAGCAATTTTTAACCAAAGTGTAAGTGCGTATCAGAATGCTATAGTACCAGTGATCTAGAGACCATCCACCATTACATGCCCTCCAAACCATATGATATACCTTCAGCGTTATAACCGCTTACATTACCGCTGGGACGACACCCAGGACAACACCAGTTAGGGCTTTCCACAGCCCTCCATTTCCCATTCCATGATTCAAGATTTTTGAAATAAAACTATATCTAGTTAAGTTCCCATGTCCGCCCTTGACCGTGGGCACGGCTATTCGAATAGTTTTGACTCTGCAGAGTTTGCACACTTACCCACAAGAGACAGTTTACTCGTTGCCCCACACGATTCCATGGACATGTGGTTGAGCAAGCCATCACAGTAACCTTTCAAAGTACCTCGCCCCGTCCATCAACTCACCCTATGGGCCACTCCCACTTGCGGTGGGTCCCATACGTTGTGCAGGATGTTCCCCTCCTATGCGCCTAGCAGCTGACTCCCCGTACTGCTAGCACGCCGCAGAAGAACTTCACTCACAAAGAGTGTCCTATTCAAGCCTTCACCCAGAATCGCTACTTGCACCACCACTTCTCCTCCACCGATGAGGATGACTTGTGGTTGCACTTGTTTTACACAGGAGGTCATGACAAGATTCAGTCCTTAGGGTTATCTGGGCGGTTCTACTACAAACCACACTCTCGTGCACCCTTGCACCATACCCCCGAACCATCCGCCCAGATAAGTAAGCAATTTGAGATTTTTGGGAGTATAAAATAACCATATCCAACATACACCAGTCATTCCCACCATGACTGCCCCACCACATTTTCTCATGAGTAAAGTGATGCTTAAACGTTCATACTCCCACAAGTATCTAGGCAACACTAAGCATGGCATATATTTATGGACTTATTTTCAAAAGATTACTATTATAGTTTTGCTCGGGCGACAAGGTTCTCATGTTCATACATTCCAAAGGAGGGGTAATATTAATCAAGTTGGATAGTAGGCATTTAACTAGAACTCTAATTTAAACATGTATTTGCATATAAAATAACAGTATGCAATTTGATAATTTAAACAAAAGTAATTTACAGAAAATGTAGGTTCAACATGATCAAAGTATTGACTCGCCTTGATCACAGTGGATGGGTTCTGGGTTGTCGAAAGCTTCTAGTGCTGCTGCCTCGGCTTCCTCCTCTTGAGTCTCGTACGCTATTTTTAACGTGCGTGAAAATTTGGATGAAAAGGAAAAAGGCAATTAGCAAACCAATTAAACATTAACAGAAAATCCAAATAACTCCAATATTACACTTTCAGTACCAAGAGGTTGCTGGGAACTTTATACAACTATAGAAATTTGTTTCACTTAATTTGGAGCTGAAATGAGGAAGTTGTGGATTTTTGAAGTTTGAGAAGAACTCATTTAGGCAAATTTTAATTTACCAATAATTCAAATTAACTCTATTTTGAAATCTTTCAGTTCCATTAGGTAAATCTAGATTTTAGATGAATTTAGAATTTTGTCCCATTCCATTTGGTGCTCAAATTAATTAGTTATGATTTTTGGAAGTTCTCAGTTTACTTAAATTCCAGAAAAAGGAAAAATAGAAAAATCACAGTGACTGACATGTCGGGCCCACATGTCAGGGAATCCCTGCACAGTGCTTTCACTACCAGGTGGGGCCCACTTGTCAGTGCCTAGTTACTGGAGGTCACGGCATGCGGGACCCCTCGGGGAACCGGGCCCACATGTCAGCCGACTGGCATGACAGGTGGGGCCCGACTGTCAGGGGCCCTCTCAGACTGGTGGATGCTGACGGGTGGGTCCCATCGGCACGGATTGAAAAATCAGAAAACTCAACCACAGCACGCGGAGCCGGAGCTCGAACGCGCGCCAGGGAGTTTGGGGGGGAAGAGAGAGCGCGCTGGTAACCACTCGGCCTCAAGGCCTTTCTTGACCTATAAGGGCGTGTATCTTTTTTGAGTTAGCCCCTCGCTCACCTTATGCCAGAGGAGCTCGGGGCCGGGGAAGGGCATCAATCTTGCATCCTTGCGGTTTGCAAATAAACGCTTCAAACGGGGGATTACAGGAAGATACCACATCACCTTAGCAGGATGTCCTTGCTTCACCTCGATGCCCTTCCCATCATCAGAGTCATTTTTATGCTTGTATCGGGATGCTTTGCACACCGGACAAACATGTAAGCTAGCATACTCTTTACGGTACAGGATACAATCATTCGGACATGCATGTATTCAGTGGCGGACCGACCGGTGGGTCAGGTGGGGCTGGCGCCCACCCTACCTCCGGTCGGCCCCTGGGTACCCCCCCCGTAGCCCCCCCTACGCTAGCTCCGGCCAGCAGCCACTGCCGGCGCCATGCTGCTGCCGTGCTGCGGCCTGTGGCCAGCGGCCTCTCTCTAGACATTACAACAAAGGCAAATAGGCCAATGATTTGGGCCAATACAACATTACAAGTTTACAATTTGGGCCAAAAACAACATTGCAAAATCGGCAAAGCCCACCAAGAAATACATATCAATGACCCCAGAATGTAGATCCAATTTGGACACCACAGTCCACAACAACAAAGCGATTTCATCCCCTTTCGGCTTCTCAGTTCTTGCGGTTGGCGGCGCGGACGGGGGCACGGGGCAACGAGCGGCGTTGGAGCAACCGAGCAGAAGGCCAGGAGCAGCCGGCCGGCGGCCGCCTAGCGCCAGATCCGCCGCTCTCCCTGGCTCGCTCCTCCCCCACGGCTCCCACCTCGTCTCCGTCACGCCGAGCAGGAGCAGCCGACCGGCCGGCCGCCTATATGCTCTTGCATCGTAGATTTTCAGAATGTTGATATGGATCGTTAACTCTTTCTCTGAAGCCTTCAATAGCCCGATGGGCTCAATCATCAATATGCTATTCTTTTTTATTAGTTTTTTGTATCAGTAATTATATGCGGACTACTACTTACACATGTCAATTTTAATTTTTTCAAAAGATATCAACGTCATAGTCACAAATCTAGGCCCCATGGACTACGAAATTGATTATCCGTTAGGTGTTAGGGAGTTATCCCTAATGGATAGGAGGTATGCAGTACTCTATTTGCATGCTTCAAATAAAATTAAAATTGATTATATGCCTTGGAACAAAAAAAATCATTTTCCTAAACTATATATATGTCTAATTGTATGCAGAAATTAAATTGGGTTAATACGCGTTTACGAGGATGTTGCAGAGAGATATACGTATGATCTACTTTTGTCTGAGCTTGGCAGATAAATTTTGAGTGCCACTGCCCTTGAGGTGGAACATGCCTTCAGTAAGTGCAATAAAATTATTATGCTTTTTTACAGTCTTCTATAAATATATAAACATAGAATTACATATTACATATATCGATATTTTTCCTATTATGATGTTATTAAATAACATATAGTCTCACTACCACAAAGGACTCAAACATGATCATTGAAGACTATAGCGATCAACATCATATTGGTGCGCTCAATGGTATATTCTGTTAATTCTCTCATATTCCACCACACAAATATAAAATTATCACATTCAAAAAAATTTCTTTTATTCTATTGTGTACGCAGATGCCAGATATACGTTACAGCACGACCCAAGCACTCATGATTATGTCAAGAATGCTCTATATTATAGGAGAGATGAGATCAAATCAAATAAATCGTGTGACAACAACAAAGTTGTATAAATCTATGCAACTGAAACTCCTGCCCAAGGAGATTTTCATACTTCCCCCACGCTGTGTACTATGCGTACAATTATGGGCCTGTTTGGCAGAGCTCCACCACTGAAAAAATGAATCTGGAGCAGTAGATCCACCAAAAACAGCTCCACCGTGAATCTGGGATCCCACCATGGAGCTAGACAAAACTGTTTGGCTTGCACAGCAGCTCCAGATCTACGAAACTGAGTTTTTGGTGGGAATGGCCTGTTTTGCCCATGGGTTTTATGGAGGTATGGGATGGGGTGTGTAACCAGTGGCAAAAGGTGGGTAATTACCACCCAACTCCACGAGTAGGTACGAAACAAGGTTTCGTGGAGCACCCCTTGAGGTGCTCCACTGATTTCATGAATCTGGAGCTAGATTCAGTATTTTGGTGGATCCAGATTTCGTGGAGCTGGAGTGTTTGGGTAAAAATTCGTGGAGTGGAGCTATTTTTGGTGGATCTGGAGTTGGTGGAGCTCTGCCAAACAGGCCCTATATCACAACCTTTAAATCAACTGCTAGTGAAGAGATCATGTAAGGGGAAAGAACCAATGGCCAATTTCGCTGCATGGGTGGACATCATTGAAGTTATGATGCTTTTTTTCTTTGCCTACATTTATGACCATAGAGTTATAACCGTAGAGTTGTTTGAAAAGGAAATAAATAAATATGATGTCGGTTAGTCTTTTTTCTATAAGATTATATCTATCAATTCTGTTACAATGACTCATGATTTAGTACGTGCTTTAGACGATTCATTTCTTGAAAATTCCGAAATAAGTGAATTTTCACGTGTATTCTGTGAGCACTGAAAAGCCCCAAAAATTCAAACCAGATTTTTTTTCTTTGATTTTTGCTGAATTTTTCAGTGATTTTTGGCAACTTTCCCTTTTCGGAAAGTCTCCCCGGAAACCGCTTTCTCTTTTTGGCGTTTCCGCTTTCTTCTTTTCCTTGGCGCCTTTCCTTTTCTCTGCCTCCCTCTCCCCACTCTCTCCCTCGCGCTGCGCCCGCGCCCTCATCCGCACCCCCGGTTTTGCTCGCCCGCGTCACCCCGACGCCAGCCGGTCGAAAACCAGCGGTGCCTCCCCATGCCACGCGTTGCCACCTCCCTCCCATGACCCCACCTGCCAGTCGCCACCCTCTCCCTCCTCCGCACGAGAGCGCGCTTCGCCCGTGCGTTCGGCCACCTGCTCCCACTCTGCCATTCCTCGCCATTACTCCTGCGCAGAGCCCCGTCACTGCCCTTTCACTCTGAAGCGACGCCCTCGTCCTCCTTGTTGACCGCTGGTGCCGCGCCCATCCCCCTTTTCCCCTTTTTCTCCCCTCTGCCTGAGCTCACTCGCATGCCCTCTCGGCTCTCTCGCTCTCCCGTGCTCCTCAAGCCTCCCCATCACTCCCATTCGTTTCCTGCCACTTCCAAACCTCCCCTGGAGCAGCCGATCGAAGCCTCATTGCCCCAAGCTTCGCCGCCGTCTTCCCCTGCACCGGCGGCCCTCGTGAGCTAATCTTCTCCTTTTCTCACTCATTTCTCGATTCTTTACGCTTAGAGCTTCCTTGCTACCTCCTAATCCCAATGGTGCACTTCTCTGCCCAGGTGGACGCCTGTGGAGCTCCAGCATCGTAGCTCGTCGTCGACCGCAAAGCCCTCCTGTGGCCAGCTCTCTAGAAGGCACCCCAGCTGAAGCTACCTCTGCCATTGTAAGCCCCGAGCTCCCTTAACCGTGAAATCACTGCTGATTTGGCCTGATCGCCTCCGGTGACCTCCTTTGCCGCTGGGAAACCGAACTTCCCCCTTTTTCTTTCTGCCTTCTCTGTTGGTCCCTTCGCCTTCCAAATCCCCAAAATGGGCTCCCCGCGTCGAGACCTATCCGGTGGTGCCTTCCCTGACCGTCGAAGACCTCGCCGTCGCCGGAAAGCAGAACCCATGTCTCTGCCTCTCTGCCGTGTGCGCCCAGCGGGAGGAAGACGAAGACCGACGTGGCTCCATCCCCGTCGTCCTCCCCCCTCCGTTGCCTTGTAATGTCGACCGTCGGATGGCACATCTCCTCTGCCGTCCGTTGCCACGAAACACACCTCTTCGCAGCCACCCGATCCAGCCCTCTTCGCCGCCGTCTGATCCTTCCCCGCAGCTCATCCCATCCGCCCGCCTACCCCGCATCACTGCCGTCCGCTCCTGCCGCGTGTCAATCATCGGCCGGGGCGAGGCGCGCGGCCCGCTCGGGCGCGCAGGCCGCATAGTGCTGGGCTGCACTGTAGCAGAAGGCCGGCCCGACACTGTTCATTCAATTTCCAGAGAATTATTAATTTCCAAAACCAGAAAATCCAAATAAATCACAAAAAATCCCAAAAATTCCCAAATTTCACCACTTTGCTCAGTTTGATGCCCTAAACCCATTTTTGACCTCCATTTCCTCAAATTCATCCCAGAAAAATTCCAAAATTCCCATTTGAATATTTATGTAATTTACTCCTTTTTTATAGATTATTTTTCCTCGCTTGATTAGGCTCAAGCCGAACTTATGTTATTTTTGTGTGTTTGTGCTAGTTTTGGAGATTCCGGAGGCTTCGGTGCAGGGCCAGGACCAGGGAGTTGTTACGTTCGAGATCGCTGAGATCGTCTAGATTCACGGCAAGTCGCAAAACCTTGATCATCTTGTATCCTTTGTTGTTTAATTATGTTATTAACTTGCATTATTGTTAATTGTGAAATGTTAGTTTGCGTAAAATAAAATGTTTAGAATGACATGCTAATGTAGATAAAAGCGGGCCACCGATAATTGCCATGTTAAACTTGTAGCCCCACCCTTGTAACCCTAGAGTTACCATAAAAGTAATATAACTACCTGTAGGTTATTTATATCTCATGCAAAATCTTTACACTACTAAGGTTGTGGCCGTGGACCGGTAGATTTGGAAAACTCGGAGATAGGGTAGGGTGGTATGGGACACCGTACCCTAGGGTGGTAGTGCCGGCGTGCACAGTTTAGGGTAAGGGTGTTGTGGGAAACCGCGAGACGGTCTTTGCCCACCGCTTTACCCTAGGGTGGAGGTTGCGAACCTCATGGAAATATAAGGACTAGATCCTTACGCTGAGCAAATGACATAACCGGCCGCTCAACCACAGGTGTTGACTCGTCAACCCTGGTTTAGTACCTACTCAACTTAAGTGAAGCCCTACATTGGGAGTCAGTGCGGATCGCAGATCCGGACTAAGACAACGATAGGTCCCCACAACTCGGGCTCGGCGTTTTGTGACGGCCAACGGATACCCGAGGTTGTGCGAATTCCGAACCTATCGGGTGGAGTGTATACCAAGGGTTGAGCAGCGAAAAGACACGGTTCCTTAACTCAGTCATGAGGGTTAAGGATACGTGTGGGTAAAGTTGAGCAACTCTGCAGAGTCAATCAAATGGTATTCGAATACGCCGTGCTCCCGGTTAATGGAGCTGTGTCACTTGGGTGATTTCAGCTGCGAAGCTTAAGTAGTTTTTGCAAATGTTTTAACTGGACTAGTTGGTTAATTATCTTTTCATGAAAACCCCTTTAATCTTAAGGAGTAGCTGTCAGTTTCTGAATTTCTAAAATTGTTTACAAATAAAACTGCATCCACTCAAAATTAATAAACCAAGTATACTCCCTTTGTTGATCTGTGCAAGTAGATAAGTTAAGGTTTCCCTTTGTGACTTGCTGAGCTGGTTGGCTCACGGCTTGCTAAACCCTTCAGAGGATCAAGACGCTGGTGAAGGTCTCCCTGTTGAGGAAGCCCCAGAGGAGCCTTTCTTCGAAGAGGACCCTTGGTTCTAGGTCTACGCCGTGCTCAAGCTTTCTTGGAATTTTTGTATTGTAATATACTTTGGGGTTGCACGCCCCGCTGCAGAAAAACTGGGTTGTTAAATCATATCTTGTAATATAAGTTGGTTTTTTGTTGTAAGCATGTGATGGTACACTCTTGCGCGACGTCCTATAACTGTTTAAACGTGAATAGTTGCGGAGTGCCGTGCCCTAAACGCTCTGAAAACGGGGGTGTTACAAGCACACTTACTAGAAGCACGGTTGGATTTCTACCGCGGATAAGGATGACTGGATGATGAGCCAAGTAATGTACGTGTTACGATATCCCTCCGATCATACTCCTACCTAGGTGGTGGTATTTACGGATAAGGATGTTAGTAAGTAGCATCTAGCATTTATGATTTATCGCACCAAATTAACAAAATAAAATGTTGCTTGTTTCTGAACCAAACAGACAACAACGAGACGTTACCCCACAAGCTCGCTACTCGCGCAGTGGCGGGCGCCTATAAATTGAAGGGGGGTTGACTGAATCCATAGCTAGAAACATACAAGGATGGCGAGCCCTCGGCGTGAGTTCGTCGCGGCGGCGATGGTGTCGCTGATGATGATGACGGGCCTGTGCTTCTCCATGGCTGCTGCTTCGGCACCGAAGACCAGGGTACCGTTCCCTCCTGTCCCGACGGAGCCGTTCCCGCCGCCGCCGCCTACTGCCGATTACAATGCTCGCCACCGCCTCCCGACCGACGGAACCACCGCGCGCCCAAGAATAAGAGGATAAACGCTGTGAATCCAACTACTACTGCTACTTACTAGCGCTCGGAATTGGAATTGGAATTGGATGCATCCATTTCATCAATAAATTAACTAGTAGTATCTTCATAGTATATATGGGGTGCTCTTGCTTCGTAATATATAACCAAAGACGAATTAACAAAGGGTTTGATAAAGGGTCGGTCTGTTGTAGAATTAGACGGGCCCAGTTATGATACTGGTGGAGTGCATTTTGGATGCTAGCCAGGCCTACATTTACGAAATGGGCTCCTGAGCTTGGCCCAGTTGCATCTAAAGAAGAAATTGGGTTTATGTATTCCGCTCTCCTCCTCCTCCATAAGGCAACTGGGCTAATCTGTCAAGCTATCATCTCTCTCTCTCTCTGGAAGAACGAAAATACTTCACAGTAACAGTAGAGTAGCAGTTGTTGCTGGGCCTTATCTTTTTAGCTACGGTTTATAATTTTTGGTCTATTTGTGAGATAAAATATGAAGTAACACAAAGGCACGTGCGGTTTTACCAATATAAATGAAATCGCTACAGTGTGTACTATAATCAACTTATAAATTATACTTCATTTAAAAATTAGGTACGGTAGGAAAACTAAAAAGCAGCGTTTTTTTAGAATTTAAAAATTAGGCCGTTAAATAATTAAATAAAGCCGGCCATCGGCATGGGAATTCCAGAAGCTGCCTATTTGTGTAAGAACCAGGAGGGAGACGATGCATGGGGACCCACCACCACCACAATTGCGAAAAAGCAATATGCATGTAGGCCCCCCAGGACAGGAGCATCAGATTCTCTATTCCAGTCGTGGCTGTGAAGGAAAACTCCAGCCATTGGCGATTGGCTTACGCACGACTGCAATGTCAACCAACCAACCAACCAAAGCTAGCTCCAAAAATGTTCTCAATCCCCAGCGTTCACAGGAATCAAAGCAACACAACACAGAATCAAAGTGGTGGCTAGCTTTTAGAGAGATGTCGAAATTGTATAGTTCATGCTTGCTTTGCTTAGTTTTTCTTGATGCTTTGCTGATGGTCTGTCCAGATTTGGCTCGAATCTGGACACCGTGCATGCAGAGTTCATACTCGACAAGATCAACCCGTTTCAATTAAGAATCAGGCCGAGCACAATACAAATGCAATACAATACAGTACAGTGATTGGACGTATACGCGTACGTTTTACACTACTGGTACTGCTAGAAGTTAAGAAATGCACCTTCATTTACCTGCAAGTAAAATTGGGAAAGGCATGCGTGTATGCATGGTGGAGCAAAGACTTGGTTGCAAGTGGAAGGAAGGATGCAGGGGCTAGTTGCTACTACTGCACAAATTAAGGAGATCGACATATATATTTGCCATTGATTCAGGTGCAGCTTTTGCGGACGAGACGAGAAGCAAGCATGGATCGACTAATTAGACCAAAAATAAAGCTGCTTAAACGCCCATGTATATAAGTATCTAACTTTCAAACGGAGTATTTTCTCAAGACGGGAACTACACGTTAAACGTACTACACGTTAAAAGCCCAACATCTATACAAGCCAAAATCACAAGTGAGTATCGGTCTCTCCGTAATCTGTACTGTAAATAGCCAAAATTCAAAAATTTTAGCCAAAAGTCATAAACTGCAGCTAAAAAGAATAGGCCTTTAGTCTACGACGAAAACTTGTAGTTCGTGCGCAAATTAAATGGATCATTTGACCATTAACTGGAGAAAACTAGTATGGAGACCAGAGTCGGGTGGTGCGTAGCATGTGAGGAGGATGCATAGAACTTTGTATTAATTGTATGGCCCAAATCTAAAATCATCGTGGGCTAAAGAGCCCTACGTGTCATATTCTACTGCTAACTTTATCCAACTGCTCTCCCGTGGCCCTACCTAGCTTCTTCCCTTTTCTAACCAGGGACCACTTTATTGGCCTCGATCTCACCTTTCACTTTGATTTTCTTTCTAGCCGTCTTCTGCTGCTGAATGCATACGCTGCTGCTGATTTCTTTCAGGTTTGCTGCAACCAGGGGCAGATCCACTAGGTAGGTTTGTTAGATTTCAGCCAATGTCGGAGCCAACCCCCTCGGCCATGAAAATTGGAAGCCGAGCTCAGTAGAGGAAAAAGAAGAAGAATAGAAGAAATCAAGAGAAGATGGACTGAGAAAGTAGTCGACCCACAATCACGAGTCTGCAAGTAACAGATCCACCCCATAGCCCCATTCCACTCTAGATGAAAAAAAATCAAAGGAGGAATGATCGATTCAAGTGGAGAATGGAGAGTGCGCATTTGAGCCGAGCGGCGGCAGACGGTGTGGGGAAAGTGAGGAGGCTCAAGGCTAGGGTTATGGCGGTGGCTGACTGGCCAGGAAGCCTAGTTGCCCAGGGCGACGGCCTACAGTTGAGGAGGTAGATCTGATGCTGGCCATGTGGCCACGTGGGGAGCCGAGCCAACGAGGAGCGGAGGAGGATCAGGCGGCGAGTCGGCAAGCGTCCAGGAGCCACCAAGGCGGGAGGATCAGCAGGCAGGGCTGATGGGCGGCAGCTCAACAGGCGGCAGCATAAGGTAGGGGAGACAAGCCGGGGAAGGGAGAGGCTGCCTGGTGGGGCAGGAGGCAAGGCAGGGCTGACGGGCGAGGGCTTGGCAGGCGGCAGCACAGGGGAGGGAGCAGGAGGGGGAGTTGAGACAGGAAGGGGAGGCCAGGAGGGAGAAGGACTAAGGGAGGGCTGGAGGAGGGAGTAAGGGTGGTGCCAACACTGGGCCGTTTGGGGAGTGGCCGAGTGGGTGGGGAGACATGGTTGGGATTTGGGAAGCCAGGGATGAGGCCACGAGCGATTGATGTTTGGTCAGCTGGGGTCACTATCACAGAAATGGTCATCACATACAGTTTTCTAAACTGTCTGAATTTATACATCTATGATAATAGACGGTTATCACAGACGGTTTGTGAGCCATCTGTGATAAGCCACAACAAAAACGGTTCGTATAAAGAACCGTCCATGAAGTAGACTATCACAGATGGCTCGAACCAAAAACAATCTGTGATACTTGCATATTACAGATGGTTCTAGCTACTAACTGTTTGTGGTGGGCGAGTATCACTGGCGGTTGGTATATAGAACCGTCTGTGATACTTTCCTATTATAAACGGTTGGTAGATAAAATCGTCTGTGATGTGCGAGTATCACAGATAATTTTTGGTTCGAGTTGTCTGTGATAGTCCTTCACAGACGGTTTATACCATAATATCGTATGTGATAGTTCATTCTATACCTAATTTTTTTGTTTCTCGGCTAACCTAAGGAAATGTTAGCTATGCCATTTGAAAACAAGCAAATACAACAACAAACACAGCAGCATATCCTATTTCTATTAATATTAGAATAAACCATTACAACATCACAAGATAACAAACATGTTACCCATCTAACAAGTAAGAACACATATCCTAATCCTATGAACCAAACTCTTAAACATGGCAAGAACATAGAAGAAGCAGAGATCTTAGCAGACAATAGAAGCTCAATCACGCCGATGATACCTCTATGCCTAGGCCCTCTTGCCCTGATGCAGTGTGCGAGCTGGATGTCCTTGACGCCTGCCATCACCGATGCTGACTTGAGCGCCATCTTGGTAGCAAAATGCTTTTGCGATGCCTTGTCGTGCTGCCTGTAGACTTACGTGTCGTCTACTTCGTAAGGGCCATCGGGGTCGGGGTCGAGAAATACTATATACACTTTTCCATGTATAAAATGAGTACATACGCAATTATGCTATAAAAAATAGAATTTGATGAAAATTTTCATGGAACTCACTTTGGAGTATCTTATAATCATTACTAGAGTATACTCAAAAAGATAAAGAAGTATAACAACACCATTAAAGGGGTATATTAGAAGTGAGAATACATACTCTCAAGAGTACATATACATATACATATATACATATACATATACATACATACATACGTACATACATACATACATACGTACAACATACGTACGTACGTATGTACATACATACGTACGTACGTATGTACATACATACATACATACGTACGTACGTACGTACGTACGTACGTACGTACGTACGTACATACGTACGTACAACATACATACGTACGTACGTACGTACATACGTACGTACATACGTACGTACGTACGTACGTACGTACGTACGTACATACATACATACATACATACATATACATATATATATATATATATATATATATATATATATATATATATATATATATATATATATATATATGGATCACTATGGTGTCTGGGCACCAAGTCTCCCTGCCTTTGGATTGCTTTTAGATGCGTGCAAGTGCAATGATATATAATATATCAAGATAGAAAGTCTTAATCATAGATAGAAAGTCTCAATCATGGATGGAAAGTCTTAATCATGGATAGAAAATCTCAATCATGGAGTCTGGGCACCATGATGCGCATGTTATTTATACTATATAGGACGCTGAAATGGATCACTATGATGTCTGGGCACCAAGCCTCCCTGCCTTTGGATTGCTTTTAGATACGTGCAAGTGCAATGATATATAATATATCAAGATAGAAAGTCTTAATCATAGATAGAAAGTCTCAATCATGGATGGAAAGTCTTAATCATGGATGGAAAATCTCAATCATGGAGTCTGGGCACCATGATGCCCATGTTATTTATACTATATATATATATATGCCTCTTTTCTACACCCGGGTGTAATTACACCCTATATCGTATCTCACAATGTAGGGAGTATCTCGCGTAACAGAGAGTATATATATGTAGTATACGAGTATTTAAGACCATCTAGATAGTATGAACAATTTTTCAAAGGTGGTATGTACATTTTTTCGACATACTCCTTTTTATGCGCGTATATGAGGGTATTTACAAAATACGCTAAAAACTATGAACTCCTTTACAAGTTTTTCGTGTGGTTCACATTGGAGTATCTTATAATTAGTATACAAATATACTTAAAGTGATAAAGGAGTATTTCAAGTTTATTTAGGTGGTATATTAGAGATGGGTGTAATTACAATTTTTCCTATATATATATAAATATAAACTAGTCTTAAACGAAGAAACAACAAAGTTTTATATGGCTTATATATACTCAATTGAAAGGTTTTGACGAGATCTGCAACTTCGTAGCTGAGGCAAATATCAAATTCCGAGGGGAAGGCTGAAAGAAAGGGCAAAAACAGCAACCAAAAACTTGTGACATGAATTTAGGGCTAAAGATGGCCGATTTTGAAGCACCTGGAGGGTAACTTGTGCAAGCAGTTAGTTTTTTTTGGATTGACCTCATCCTTAGCTTTCAAAAGAGTATAAGAATGTCAAAAATGGATTTTGTATGCAAAAGTTATATCCATTTTACTGAAGGTGTCTTGGAATGGAATCCTACTCAGACTCGAATTTGTCTCGAGTTCAAATTGAAACTGCTATATCTTTCAATCAAGTGGGCTAAACTTGCTGAGTTTTTTTGAATATTTGTGGCTATATGTAGAAGGACTCTACTAATTTTAATTGGATTTGGCATAAATTTGGAATACTTTTCAATTTTTGGGAAGGTAGACACGTTTTGAGAAGTTCTACATGGCAAAATTAGAAAAACAACCACACCAGATTTGGAAGCAATGTAAAAGGATTTGGATTTTCAAATGGTTTTTAATTGCAATATCACAGACGGTTTTTAATCTGAAGTATCTGTGATAATTATAGACATCACAGACAATTCTTACGGTTCTTATTAAAAACCGTCTGTGATAATTGCAGACATCACAGATGGTTTTTAATCCGAACCATCTATGATAATTTACAGACGATTCTTGTTAAGAACTGTCTGTGATAATCATGTATCACAGACGGTTCTAGCTATCACTAGTAATATAGACAGTTACACTTGTAAAATTGTCTGTGATAATTACAACACAGGTGGTCTGTGACGAGGCATCTAATATAACTTTTTTTTTGTAGTAGTGTGTCCTTGATAATTGGCAAAACGACTTTTGACAGAGATCCTGAATAATGAGTTAACTAATGCATGTTCACAATTACGTTTCCTCACTCAAGCTAAAGTATGTTGCTAAGTTGTTGCATCTATTGGACAAACATGAACATCAAGGAAATAGCAAAGCTATGAGGCAGTGAAGAATTATGGGAAGCAACGAAATTGCACAACTGTGAATCTTCCTCCTACCCTTTGGTAAGCTAACTCAAGTGTTGACACCCTTTGAGTTCATGATTTATGGCTTTTAAATTCCAATTAATGTTTATAATTTATGAATTATGATGACTCAATGTACTTATGAACTTATATATTCCATAGACAATTTACAATTAGAAATTTAGAATTTAGACAGTAATCTAGAGCTTTAGTCATCTAGTCTATTAGTATCTAGTTGTATTTTGTGTAGTGATGAATTTTACAATTTGTTGATAGATTTACAATAATAGAGAAATAAATTTTGCATAACTATTTCACAAGCAATTCAAGTAGCACTCTTCCAACCAATGAGAGAACAACTCAACTAAAGAGTCTTCGACTAGAATTTAATCTCTTTTTTTTTGCTTTGTTTCTCTTCTATTTATGTATAAATTTTAATTACACAAGAGTAAACCATTATGTTTGTGTTAATTAAGCTTACTTATGTGAGCTTACCCTCCATTTTCATCCGGCTTCACCAGCGGCAGCTTGTCACACGTTTCATATATATCATCTCTGGTGCTAGCTTGTCCATGGAAGTTTTGAGCTGCAAAATACATGCATGGCGGCAGCAAACAATTTGATTGCCATGCATCACATGTTCTCACGAAGATATGCTAGTGTTACGCATGCCACTAGCCGCATTGACCGTTCCATGTACCAGACATGTTTTGACGGAACTAGCCAGGCTAGGCTTGAGAGAGAGAAAGAAAGAAAGAAAGAAGGATGATTTTCAGGGTGCAACAACGAAAACCCCTCCATGCATTATGGATCATTCAGGGGCTATGTACACTGAGATGTGCTAAATATTTCAGGGTAATTGAGTATGACAAGGACGGAACACCAACCCATCCCTCCCAACCGATCGATCGATCGATAGTGCAAGCAACAGCAGACGTGGCAGTGCCCATCCATATACGTATCTGAATCATCGTCGTCATGATGCAGGATCTGGAACAATTAAGGAATTATAAACAAATGCACCAGCACTACTACAGAAAGGCTAATAGTAGACGGCAAATCACAGACGGTTTTGTGAAACCGTCTGTGATGTAAACTATTATAGACGGTTTTAATTTGAAGGCCGTCTGTGGTATTTGTGGCGGGAAAAAGGAGTATCACAGACGGTTCTTACCGCTGAACCGTCTGTGATACTGGAATATCACAGACGGTTTTTATTAAAAACCGTCTGTGTTGTGTCGACTATCACAGCCGGTTGTTGTTAAGAACCGTCTGGGAATATTCACAGACGGTTTTTCACAAGAACCGGCTGTGATGTCCCTTTGTCTGTCATATTCTAGATCAGAGGTTAATATATAAGTACACATTGCTTCTAATAACTTAACTACAGAACTACTGAGACAAGAGATCACAAATTAAAGGCAAATTTATTAATTTCAATTAGAGGCAAATTTATTACAAAAGTTGCACAGGTAAAGAGTTTCCCAGATTGTATTCTTTTGGGCTTCGTAAGCTTCTTCTTCAACTTGGGGACTTGGAGAATCAGCCGCTAAATTCTCGAACGCCGTTAAGATTGCCCTTGTCCTCAGCACTTCCTCCTGCAGCCTGGGCAAGTGATCAGCAGCATCCATAATGTCGTAGAGGATAGCATGAAAAGATTCCTCAGAATCTGCCGTTTCTGCTTGATCGGCAAGGCTATCCATCAGTCTCTGCAATGCGTGTAGAGCTTCTTCCGCATTGCGCACATTGTGGAGAAGAACTAGGGTGAGGGCTGTTTCCCTTTCTTGAGCGGCAGCGAGACGCCTCCGTCGACGGCGGAGGATCAGGTCAAGCTGACGGATGCAAGAAAGTCGGGGAAGGAGAGCAGGGCGGGTGCGGAGAAGCTGCTCCAGATGCAAATTGCTGGCCGCCTGTGTAAGGTTCCGGCCGAACAATTCGTAATGAACAGATGAGAGGAAGGAGATGATCACAAGAACAGTAGTAGAAGCCATGTTGTATTGTATATTGTATTGTACGTACGTAGAAGAGACCTAGATTAGGAGCGCATATTTAACCTTTAGCACAAACGGTTCGTATACCCAAACATTAATGATATAGACGCTTCGTATAACGATCGAGAGACATTAATTAGACGATCGAAACACGAAGCGTTCTGGCATCGAAACACGCGCGAAGCGTTCTGGTATGAAGCTTATCACAGACGGTTTTTTTATAAAAACCGTCTGTGATAATGACTAAGGCATTTATTGCGCTGCTTAGACCGCATCTGTCTTCATTTCGATCCAGATCTAGCCACTGCTGCGCACTTTTTCACTCGGGAGGAAGCTAGGCGATTTCAGGCCAGTTAATTTGGTGGGAAGAGGCAGAGATTGAGCTTTGAATTAAGATTCAGACTTTCCTGGTTGCTGTAGATATGGTTAGTAATGAAATTTATTTTTTAATTGCATTACAATTTAGGTGTAAGTAATCCATGAGTGGTTATTGAAGATGGTTAATTTGCAAAATTGTTGGTTATATAATAGCTATTGTGTTTGTAATATGAATTGAGCTAGGAAATTAAGTCTCAATATAATAATGGCCGGTATATATGTAGTTATAATTAGTTATTCTAGATTTTAATACTAAGTTGTTATATATGTACGTAACGTACGTAGGACCGAAGCTGGATGTATGCCGCGAGCCGTGTGAGTGAAGAGTACATTAATGGCGTTTCTGCTTTTATAAGAGCCGCCGAGGAGGATATGTTGAATAAGGGGGTGGAATATATGTGCTGTCCATGCACTGACTGCGAGAATTTGAAGATGTTTAAGAACCGAGGGCAAATTGAAGCGCACTTGATTCGGAGGGGTTTCAAAAAGGATTATACGTGTTGGACCAGTCATGGCGAAGTGAATGATCATATGCCGCCGGATGACATCGCCAGTGAAGTGAATGATATGACCCCGGATGACATCGCAGGTGAAGTGAATGACATGCCGCCGGCTGATGTCGATTGTGGCTCGGATTCGGATAGGTTGCACGATGATAATCTGGATCAGATGCTTCGCGATGTAGAAGAGAACTATGATAAGAGAGAGTATGTTAAATTCCGTGGCTTGATGGAGGACTCAGAGAAACCTTTGTACACGGGCTGCAAGTACACAAGGTTGTCGGCCGTGCTTGAACTGTTGAAATTGAAGGCAAGCAACGGTTGGTCCGACAAGAGTTTCACGGCGCTGCTAGGTCTTTTAGCGGACATGCTTCCGGAGGGAAATGAGTTGCCTAAAACCACGTATAAAGCCAGGAAGGTTCTTTGTCCGTTGGGAATGGAAGTAGAAAGAATACATGCATGCCCGAACGACTGTATCCTCTACCGTAAAGAGTATGCAAACATGCATGTATGTCCGGTGTGCAACACATCCCGATACAAACGTAACAATCAATCAGATGATGGCGAGGGAACAGAGGCGAAGAAAGGACCTCCTGCTAAGGTGGCATGGTATTTTCCTATAATTCCCCATTTGAAAAGGTTTTATGCAAATCCAAAGGAGGCAAAACTGCTGCGTTGGCACTCGGAGGAGCGCAAGAAGGATGGAATGCTAAGACACCTTGCTGATTCCGCGCAGTGGAGAAACATCGATAGGAGTTTTGCAGAGTTCGGTGCAGAACCAAGGAATATAAGGTTTGGACTGAGTACAGATGGAATGAATCCATTCAGTAGCATGAGCAGCCGACAAAGCACATGGCCCGTGACTCTCTGCATCTATAACCTTCATCCTTGGTTGTGTATGAAGCGAAAGTACATTTTGTTGTCGATACTTATTCAAGGGCCAAAACAACCTGGGAATGATCTCGATGTGTTCCTAGCACCGTTGGTGGAAGATCTAAAAGTACTGTGGAACGAAGGGGTACAGGTATGGGATGCATACAAACGAGAGAACTTCACTCTGCGCTCCTTATTGTTCTGCACCATAAATAATTATCCTGCCCTTGGTAACCTATCGGGCCATAGTATAAAAGGTGCCAAAGCTTGTACTCACTGTTTAGATGGTACCGAGAGTGTGTGGCTGAGACACTCACACAAAACCGTCTACATGCGTCACCGCCGGTTCCTTCGGAGGGCTCACCCATACCGCAAGATGAAGAAACAATTTGACGGAGAGAAGGAAGACGGTTCAGCTCCAAGGCATTTAAGGGGACACGAGGTTTATGATATGGTTAAGGATTTAGATGTTGTCCTCGGAAAGGGACGTAAATTGAGGGCTCATGAGAAGAACACCTGGAAGAAGAACACCCCCTCTCTATGTCCATATCACCCCCTCCCTTCTCCCCCTCCCCTCTACTCCTCTCTTGTCTTGCAATTCAATATGATTACTTTCTCATCTTATCTTAATAGACCCACAAAATGAGCAACATGTCACCCGCGCATTCTTCAACATCATCGCCGGAGGCGTCCGCTCCAACATCAAGACGCCAAGGAAGAGGGCTATCAAAGAAGCCTGAGGGCCGACAGATCATCACAGCGGTGAATGCATCTGGGGTCCCTATCCTTCCTCAAAAAGCAGTAAACGCATTCTGAACCATGGTCGGAGTAGTTGCACGAGAACGTATTGAGATCACATACAATTCGTGGAAGAACGTGCCTGACACTCGGAAACGTGAGCTGTGGACCGAAATTTTGGCATCGTTCGAGTTCTCACAAGAACACCGGACGATGTGCAACAACAAACCTACAAAGCGGCGTGCAAAGCATGGAAGAACTTCAAGAGCACGCTTGTCAAGAAATACGTGGAGACGGACGAAACGCCTGTTCATAAATACCCATTCCTGGAACCACAATGGGAAGAGTTCAAGGCGATGAAAACGACCGAAGATTTCAAAAGTACAAGTGTGGCGCACAAGGCCCTCCAGGCAAAAAATACACACCCTCACAGACTTGGCACAGCTGGGTATGCGGGTAAAATCTCGCAGTGGATGAAGGAGGATGAGCTGGCAGCTGCACAGGACATCGCCCCGCCGTTTTCCAATATCCCGGATGACCGCGCTCGAAATTGGATTAGAGCAAGGTCATCTACAACGACATCAGGGGACGTCACCTTTCGAAACCCTTCAGACCAGCAAGTGACCGAGCGCCTGGTAAGATATCGATCGAACTACGTAGCTTGTAATTACTCCACAACTTCGTACGAATTGAAATGACATGTCGTGCTCTTGCAGGAAGAGCCGAGTTTTCAATCTACCCTGGGATCATTCCAGGGAACAAGGGAGAATGATATGCTCTCCGTGGCCCTGGGAAACAAGGAGCACCCGGGCCGTACGAGAGGCCTTGGGCTTTACGTTCTTTGGAAACATGGTTTCCAAGATGACTCCGACATGTATCGGCGCAGGAAGAGAAACAAAGCCGAGCGTGACGCACAGCTACGAGAAGAGATCAAGGAATCTCTTAGAGAGGAGCTATTAGCTCAGATGGCTGATGTAATCAGAGATGAGGTGCGGAAACAGACAGAAAGTCAGCAGGCCGCCACCGCCGCTCTTGTGCTAGCTAGCCCGCACAACCATCCGAGTAGCTGCGCGTCCAATCCGACGCAAACCCAGTTCAAATTTCCTGTGGACGACATCCTGATAATAATTATTACCTCTCGAATGCTTGCTCCACTGGTAGGCCTATTCGAGTAGCTTAATTTTGTATCGTTATGTAGGAGCCTACGACATGCAGGCTCCAAGTGAGATATGGCTCCATTCCCTTGTACGCTGCTTGGGGCCAGGCATATTCGTCTGGTATCGGGGCCATGGTGCACAGTCAAGCTTTAGCGCCAGGCTTCGCAAAAGTTAATGTGGATGGTGTGTATGCCAATTTTGAGGTGGTCCCGCTACCGAAGCCCCCCAACGACGAGATCGTGAATCTAGGACAAGCCATTGGAACATTCATCCAGTGGCCCAAAACCGACATCTCCCTGGAGGCTTCTTCACCGGTGGCAGGACCAGAAGTGCAGTGCGAACCACATCAACTTGCACTGGTGCCATCTCCACACGGGCAGTGCGAACCACAGCTACTTGCACCGGTGCTATCTCCACGGGTGCTATTCTCGCTAGAGCAACTTGCATCGTCTATACCATTACAGTCGACTAGCATAAAGTCGACCGACAATCGAGGCAGTGGGTAGGGCAAATCAAAGACGAAGGATGATGACGATATCCCGTCCATGCCATTGGCCCGCAAATTCGTGCTAGCTCAGCCGATGGTAGTCTAGGAAGAGCTCCAAAAACTAGGAGTTGGTTGCCAAAGATTCCACCTTTGGTATATGGAACAGTCCAATAAGCCAGAGGCAGAACGGCGTTCAAGTATCACTGTCAAATTCAAGCTGGAACATTTCTTGCACGAAGCTCAGGACTGTGTCTTCGCGGTGACCTTTGACGATATATTTGAACTTTTCACGCTCGACGCTCTCGACGCCTCACTCGTTCGATGCTGGGTGCTGTAAGTCTGTACAATCACAGTCTCTGTTCATGTAATACCGATATATGTCACAATTTGTTGCTTTCCTATGTTATATATAGATTCATGCTGACCGAAGCTAGATCATCGAAATCACGAATTGGTTTCCTGGACCCACGCTTGGTCGCCATTGATACCATCATCGAGAATGCATCCTTCGTCGAGGACTATATTACAAAAGCACTGCTGGCTCACCAAGATAAGGAATTTGTTCTTATGCCATACAATGAGAAATTCTATTGGATTTTAATTGTAATTATACCAAAATGGAACAAGGCTATATACCTTGATTCTCTAAGTAAGAACAAATCCAAGTACACAGCTATCGCCCAAATACTCGATAGGTACGTACATTGTACATTGTACTCTTTCTTTCCTTCCGAATAACTAATCTAACTTTTTCGAATAACGAAGGTCGTTCGCCACATACGTTCAACAAACACGTGGCTCGACGACTGGGGGCAAGCCCTTGAAACATACTCGCAATTTTCGGGTATTCGCTAGCTACACATTAATTAATCATATACAACACTTAGTAGTAATGCCTCTTGATTTAACACATTATATTTTTTGCAGTGCCACCAGCAGGACCCGGGCAACACGTGTGGATATTACATGTGCCACCATATGAGACTACTCCTCGATTCCACCAAGATCACTAATTCTAAGGTTTGTCAATCTTCCCACATTTATTTCATACATGTCAAGTTTTATATATGCGCGCGTTGATATTCCTAGCGACAGGCTGCGTCCATCTCTACATCTGCATTGACATAGCCGGATTTTGCAAAAATTCGAGGAGAGCTCATTTGGTTTTTGTGGACAAAAGTCGTAAGATCAGATGGAGAGTTCCACTGCCCAGAATGATTTTTTATTGTAATTCTAAGTGCAAATACATTGTAGATCTTTTACAATTGTGTATTTGTTAATGGATATTTTATTTCAATTCAATGAATTGATTTGCGAAATGGATGCTTTATGTTTGTGAAATGAAGTGCGTTGTCAATTGGATGTTTTATGTCTGTGAAATGAATTGAGATGTGAAATGTATCTGAAATGAAATGAGATGTGTGAATTGTATATGTTTTATGTCTGTGATTATCTGCTTGTTTCAGAGGGCATGGCTAGCATTTCCTGAGGCTAGCCAATAAACAGAAATATATTTAGGGGTTGAAGGGAATATCACAGACGGTTTTGAGTTAGAAACCGTCTGTGATAGCTGATAATCACAGACGGTTGGGAGTTAAAAACCGTCTGTGATAGCTGATAATCACAGACGGTTTTTAACCAAAAACCGTCTGTGATTATCAGCTATCACAGACGGGTTTTAACTCCCAACCGTCTGTGATTATCAGCTATCACAGACGGTTTTTAACTCAAAACCGTCTGTGATTATCAGCTATCACAGACGGTTTTTAACTCCCAACCGTCTGTGATAGCTGATAATCACAGACGGTTCAAAAACCGTCTGTGATGACCTTCGATTATCACTGACCCATAAATACAGACGGTTCACAAAACCGTCTGTGATGACGATTTCGAACCGTCTGTGATGACCTTTTCTGTAGTAGTGCAGACACCAAGTCTATAAGAGTGCAGATCACATGTACGCGTAACTCGATGATCTTGGCCTCTTATATGCATGCCAATTGAAAAGCCCCAAAATTTCAAACCAAAAATTTCCTTAATTTTTGCTGCATTTTTGAGTGAATTTTGAAAACTTTCCTTTTTGGGAAAGTTTTCCCCGCCGCCGCTTTCCCTTTTCGGCCTGGCGCCTCCTCCCTCTCGTTGGCGCATTCTCCCTTTCCGCCTCCTGTCCTCCCCGGCGCCTCCAGCTCTCCTCCCGCGTTGGCGCCGCCCCGATCCCGCTTCTTCCCCTCGCCCAGCGCCTTCCCCGCTCCCCGTTCCGCTGGCGCCCCAGCTCCGCCTCCGCCCCTGGCTTCGCCCGCGCCCTCGCCGTCCCGACAGCCTCGGTTCGAAGGAGTGGACGCGCTCTTGCCACGTCGCCTCGCTCCTGTCCTGGTCCCGCCTGCCAGTGGCTGCCTCCTCCCTTCGCCCGCAAGCCCCGCCGCGCCCATGCCGCCCCGACCACCTGCTCCCGTCGCGTCGCCATCACGTTGTGCAGAGGCGTGCGTCAGAGCATCTCCAACAGTGACTTATGAGCTAGCTCTAAGTATATTATTTCATATTTTAATAGAAGAGAGAGAAAAGCTAGCTCTTGATCAAGAGCTAGTCTCATACACACATTCCAAGATTATGTGAGAGTGTCATGTGAAGCTATTTATGTTATGAGCTATGTGCTAAAAGTTAGTACTATTGGAGAAGTTGTCTTAGAGCTAGTAACTAGCTCATACTGTTGGAGATGCTCTCATCTCTGCGCGGAGGAGACGCCTCAGCAGCCCCCACCTGCTCCTGTTGACTCCCGGCGCCGCGCCCGTGCCTTCTCCCCCTCGGATTCCCTCTCCCTCCGCCGGGCATAAAACCCCCTCACCCCTCCCGCACGCTTCTCCTTTTCCCGGACGCCTCCACCTCCTCCATTCCCTTCCCACCACTCCAGAGAGTCGCCCCGAGCCGCCAATCGGAGCCGCATCGCCCGTAGCTCCGCCGTGGTCTTCCCCTGCGCCGACGACCCCGTAAAGCGGATCTTCCGCTCCCCTCCCTCATCCCTCAATTGCATTCGCCCTTAGCTCCTCCTCGGTGTGCTGATCACGCTGGTAACCTTGCTTGGACAGGTGCTCGCCCGTGGAACTCCCGCCCCGAAGCTCCTCCCCGGCCGTCGCACCCCTCCCGTGGCCAGCTCACCTCGCCGCCTCCCAGCTCCTACCGCCACAGCCAATGTGAGCCCCTGGACCCCCCTCACCGTGTAGCCGCCGCCGTTTGGACTCTCTCGCCGCCGGCAACCCCTTCCTCCGCCAAATGACCGAACCACCCCCTTCTCCCTCCTGCCGTCCCCTTTGGTCCCCTCACCCTCCAAGACCCTAAAATGGGCTCCCCAAGTCAAGCTCTAGCCGGTGGAGCCCTCCCCGGCCATTGGGGGCCATCGCCGTCGCCGGAGCACCGCAGCTCCGCCACCCCCGTCTCTCTGTCGCCCCGCTCGGCTGGAGGTAGACGACGACCGACGTGGTCTCTCCTCCGCCGACCGATCCCATCTCCACCTTCTAACCTCGTCCGCCCGATCGCCTGTACCGGTTCGCCCGCGTCCCTGCTTCGCCGCCGTCCGATCTCCTCCCGCCGCATCCGCGCCGTTCGGCCGCTCGCCATCCGCCCCGTCCGCCCGAGCCGCGTGTCGCGCATCGCGAACGCATGAGCGCGCGTGCGAGTGGGCCGCGCCGGCCTGCTCCGTCGCCCGAGTGCGCGCGCGCGTCGCCGCCCGTGGGCCAGCTGGCCTTGGTCCGCGCGGGCCAAACAGTGCCGGGCCGCACTGTAGCAAAGCGGCCGGGCCACACTGTTCACCGATTTTCCAGAGGATTTATCAATTTCCAAAATCCTGAAAAATCCAAATAAATCCTAGAAAATCACAGAAAATCCCAAAAATTCCCAAATTTCACCACTTTGCTCCAAATAATATTCCAGACCCATTGGTGACCTCCATTTCGACAGATCCATCCCAAATTAATTCCTAAAATTCCTCATTTGGAGATTTATGCATTTTACTCCTTTTTAATAGATTATTTTTCCTCGCTTGATTAGGCTCAAGCCGGATTTATGTTATTTTCAGTGTTTGCGCTAGTGTCGGAGTTTCTAGAAGCTCAAGTGCAGTCGCAGGATCCAGGAGCTTCTACGTTCAAGCTAGCCGTGTTCATCCGGATTGTCGGCAAGTTCCAAATCCTTTGATCGTGTTGCAACCCATGTTATTTAATTATATTATTATGCTATTTACATTGAGCTAATTCTAAAATGTTAATTCAAAGTAAAATAAAATGTTTAGAATGACCTGTTATGTAGTTAATCCTACCACTGTCAAATGCCCTGTTAAATTTGTAG
Organism: Dendrocalamus latiflorus; assembly: GCA_017311315.1. Taxonomy (NCBI): domain Eukaryota; kingdom Viridiplantae; phylum Streptophyta; class Magnoliopsida; order Poales; family Poaceae; genus Dendrocalamus; species Dendrocalamus latiflorus. The sequence goes on along the minus strand of CM029633.1, from coordinate 1,872,799 downwards.
CCATGCCTTTGCAACCCTAGAAATAATTATTTGTTAATCTAGATAACTGTATGTTATTATTACCATGCAAGGTCTTACACTAACAAGGTTGTAGCTGTGGACCAATAGAATTTGGAAAACCCGACTCTAAGGTAGGGTGGTATGGGACACCGTATCTTAGAGCGGAGAGTGCTGGCGTGCACAAGGTAAGGTAAGGGCGAGTGGGGAAACCGCAAGACGGTCGTCGCCCAAACTCTTACCTTAGGTTTGGAGTAGGGTAAGGGAGTTGTGGGGAGTCGCGAGACGGCCTTCGCCCACCGCTTACCCTAGGTTGGAGGTCGCGGGCCTGGCGAGGTTGCGGACCCCGGATAAATAAGGACTAAAATCCTTACGCTGAGCAAATGTCACAGTGATCGCTCAACCACAGGAGTTGACTTGTCAACACTTGTCTAGTAGCTGCTCAACTCGATTGAAACTCTACAGGAGGTTTAGCAGTGAGGTTAGGCAGGCCGTGTTGTGGGTGCCTAACAACGGTAGAGTTCACTCGAAGCGGCACCGTTTTCCCTTGTGTGTGTGCGTGTGTGTGAGCCAGACCCGAGTGAATTCTACCGGGTAGAGCCTATATAAAGAGTTGAGCAGTGAAACGACCTGGCTTTCTTAACTCTGTCACGGGAGTTAAGGGATCGTGTGGGTAAAGCTGAGCAAACTCTGCAGAGTCAAATAAATGGTATTCGAATACGCCGTGCTCCCGGTTATTGGAGCTGTGTCACTTGGGTGATTCCAGCAGCAAAGCTTAAGTAGTTTTGTAAATGTTTTAACTTGATTAAGTTGGTTAATGAACTCTTCATGAAAACCCCTGAGATCTTGAGAAGTAGTTTTGGGCCCGTTTTATCAAAATGTTTGCAAATAAAACTGCATCCACTCAAATTAATAAACCAAGTATACTCCCTTCCTTTGATGTTCCGTGTATGTAATAAGTTAGGGTCCTTTTGGGACTTGCTGAGCCGGTTGTTTGGCTCATGGCTTGCTTTTGCCCTTCTTTAGAGGATCAAGACGAAGGTGAAGGTCTCCCCGTTGAGGAAGCCCCGGAAGGTCTCTTCTTCGACGAGGACCCGTGGCTTTAGGTCTTGGCCGCGCTCAAGCGGATCTTGGAGTTTCTGTAATGTAATTATACTTTAGGCTTGCACGCCCCGCTGTTGAAAAATGGATGTTAATCCGTATGTGAAATATATGCTGGACTTTTGTCGTAAGCATGCAATGGTATACTCTTGCGCGACATTCCATAACTGTTCATGCGTGAATAGTTGCGGAGTGCCGTGTCCGTACGCGCCCCTGGAAACGGGGGCGTTACAAGAAGTGGTATCAGAGCAGGCTCTTTGACCGTAGTGTCAAGGTGACACCCGATGAGTCAGTGTCAGCATCAAGCGCAACTGCATTAAAGTTTACAGCATTCCTGCAAACACAACCACCTAAATTCCCCTCAGCAACAGAACCACTGAATGCAGATAACTGGTTACAAGATGTTGAGAGAAGAATGAATACTATATGATGTACAAATAAGGAGAAAGTTCTTTTTGCCACCAATCAGCTGTTAGAACCTGTAATTTCTTGGTGGAATGCTATCCAATGGATACACCCTAAGGAGGAAGATATTACATGGGAAGACCTTGTGAAGAGATTTTGTAAATCCTACATTTCCCCTGGAGTTTTCACTAAAAAATATCAGGATTTTCTTGATCTGCAACAAGGAGAGAACTCCATCACAACATATCTACAACAATTATATCAGTTATCCCAATTTGCTCAAGAGGAAACTAACACCGAAGCTAAAAGGATGGAGTACTTTATGAAAGGTCTACAACCCAATATGAGACAACGCCTTCAAACCATGAAGTTTTCAAGCCTATTCAACCTGGTTGATTGTAACATCCTGAAATTTGAAATTTGAAAAAGTGAAGTTTTTGAATTATTTTTGCAATATGTTTTGTTTGAATTTGGAGTTTGTGATGTTTTTTCTGAAAAATTTTGGTGAAAGTTCCAAAAGTTAAAAGGATTAAGAAGAAGAAAACATGTTAAATTAATAGAAAATTTAGATTTAATTTAGAACCTGAAAAGATGATCCAGAAATTAGGAGGGAGGAATTTAAATAAATCTGGAAATTATATATGAAATTGTGCAAAGAATAAACCCCCAAAATATTTTTATATATATAAATAAATATATATAATAAATAAAAGAGAAATAAAAGGGGGGGAATTGGAGCCAGGCCGGCCATCACCCCGGCCCAGCTCCTGCGCGCGCGGCCCAGTTCCCGCGCGCAGCGCGCGAGCGCCACTGGCGGGCGGACCCCGCCCCCCGCATCCGCGCACTCCCTCTGGCCAGCGGGCCCTCCTGCTCGTCCGCGCTTTCTCCCTGGCACGCGGGCCCGTGCCCGTTCTCCCGCTGCCGCTGGCCCCGCTCCCGCGCCAGCTTCTTCCTCCTTCTCCCCGCGCGGCCAAGCGCGCGCCTCGCTCAGAAACTCCCTTCCCCGTGGCGCGCATGCCTCCGCCTGGCCGTCCCGTCACCCGGTAGGAACGCCTGCGTGGCCGCCCCGCCCATGGTTTCGCCGTCTCCGCCCCTGGTACGGCGCCACCGCCCGAGGTTCTTCCTCCGCCCAGTCGCTTCGGTTCGACCACGTGGCGCGAGCTTCCTGCTGCCCCAGCGCGCGTGCGGAGCAAAGCAGCGGAGCAGGTAAGGGTGGTCAAGCGCCAGGAATCCCGCGCCTGCCCTGTCGACATCGCCCTGTGCCCTCCGTCGCGTCCCCGCCTGCGCTCCCGCGTCACCACCGCCACGCCCATGCTCTGCCGCCCGTCACCTCGCGCCCATGTAGCCATCGTCGTCGCGCGCCTGTACATCGGTCGTCGGCGCCAGTGGCATCACAGCAGCTCCTCCCCCCGCTCCCATAAATAGCAGCCGGGCTTCCCCCTCGTTCTTCCCCTTCCTTTCCCCATGTCTTTGTCCTCTGCCGCCATGAGCTTCCCGGCCGCCTCCTCGCCGTTCCGGATCTCCGGTGCGTCCCCCTTCGATCCAACCAAACCACCTGGTTTCCCCGAGCCTCTAGTCCCTCCCCTCTGGTTTAATTGGAAAATACCGCACCACGCTCGCCGCATCGACCATCTTCCCCATCGCCGGCTAAAGTCGCCTCCACCGGCGCCATTGCTCCCTCAAGGCTTGCCTGGCCGATTCCGCGCTCTGGGAGCATCTAGGCGAGGTTCTGAACCCCCTCCAGCGGCCGGCCGACGATTTCCCCCACCGGTGCGACTTCTCCACGGCGACCTCCCCGATCCGCCGCCGCCTCACGTCGCCGGCCCACCTCGGCCTCCCTCCGGCCAAGCCGACTACCTGGGTAAGCTTCACGGGTCTTCCTCATGCTTACGCGCTCCCTGGTTCTCACCCTCTCCCACGCCAGCTCCGCCGCCACCGCGCGCCTCCCCGAGCTCACCGCCGCCGGCTCGCTCTGAAGCCCCCAGGCCTCCGCCGACGCTTCCACCAGTTTCCCCTGCCTGCGGACGACCCGTTTTCGCCATCACCCCCTGCTCTCCGACCACCCCTCGCCGGCGCCACCGTCGGCCGAGCGCGCCCCCGAGTTTTCCCTGCTTCAGCCCTGCACTCTCAGCTCAATTGCATTTCTTCGCTTCACACTGTCAGGTAACATCCCGAGACTAAGTGGCTAGCCCAGTGCGTGCTCACCCCAGTGACCCAGGTTCGATCCGCTCGGCCGCAATAACAGTTAGAGGTTTACGTTTTCTTTTTAATTAAATTTTTTCCAGTGATTCCAGTAATAAAAAAGGGGAAAAATCCGAAAATAATTAGTAACAGATGCTAAAAATTTATAGAATATAGACGAGAATGTTTAAGATCTAAACTTGGATTAATATGAATAGTTAATGTGGATTGCATGAATGAATTAAAAGACTAATTATTAAATCGGACATTAGTAAAAGATGGTTATGTTTAATGTCCAAGGTTAATAAGGATTTCCACTGAAAATACATAAGTTAAGAAAAACAAATCGGATGTCATGCTAAAACTATCACAACAAGGCCTTAAAATAAAGACTACACTTGCATGAAATTAGAGTATATGCTTTAACATTTAGCGTACCGCCATTAAACAAACCTCAATGATATATTTTATTAGGTAGCAAAAATGAAACCTTACCTTGTACAATAATCTCGGCCTAGATAAATAAACCTAAATTAAATAGAGCTAAGCCTTATAAACACCAAAGCATAGACAAAATATCAATGGTACAATTAATTAAATTTTAATGTAGATTTAGTAACAATGATGGACATAACCGAATATAGCAAGTTAGGACCCATATGAGTGGATCCTAATTGAACTTAAGTTTAGCCTAGCTATAAATGAAGATACATAAAATATGATAATGGGATTATTAGAGATTTAAATTTTAAATAGTTAACATATATGAATAAATATTGAGCTCTTGCTATTTATCTTAGTCTAATTAATAAGTAAAAGCCTATATCAGAGATTATTCTAAAACTTAATAAAGATATCCAAGTGTTATAATGCCTTTGATTAAAAGATTTATAGAATAAGTACAGATCTCATCTATCCGCCTGTTTGCCTCTACCATAACCTAAGTTGCAAGGAATACATACCCGGCCAGACTCGCACTTCGATACATAGGTCTAACCTAACTCATGGAACTTCCTTGATAAATACAAAAATAATAAAAGAGATTATTAATAAAAGATCCAGTTATCGTATTCTACCACCGACCTCATAACCCAAATCACCCATTAACTCATAATAAAACTAAATTGAGTTTATTCGGATTTATTTGGATCTTTTGAGTTACTTGCTTTTATTTGGATTCAGTCGTTTATCACGTAGTTAGAAACTGGGGTCCCGAAGAATGAATGGATCAAGCGAGATCGAGATCAAGTTGAAGATAAAGACTGGAAGCTCAAGACCATCAAATGATATAGCTTTGAGTGAGCTCAAGACTGCGGTAAACCGCGCCAGGCGAGTCAATACTTTGATCATGTTGAACCTACATTTTCTGCAAATTATTTTGTTTAAATTATCAAATTGCATGCTGTTAATTTATATGCAAATCCATGTTTAATTTAGAATTCTAGTTAAATGCCTATTGTCTAACTTGGTTAATATTGCCCCTCCTTTGGAATATTTGAACATGAGAACCTTGTCACCCTAGAAAAATTATAATAGTAACCTTTGGAAAATAAGTCCCTAAATATATGCCATGCTTAGTATTGCTTAGACACTCATGGGCACGAGAGCGTCCAAGCAACACTTTTAATCCTGAGAAAAATTGGTTGGGCAGTCATGGTGGTAATGACTGATGTATGTTGGATATGGTTATTTTACATTCCCAAAAACCTCAAATTGCTTATTTATCTGGGCGGATGGTTCGGGGGTATGGTGCAGTGGTGCACGAGAGTGTGGTTTGTGGTAGAACCGCCCAGATACCACTAAGGACTGAATCTTGTCATGTCAACCCGTGTAAAACAGTACAACCACAAGTCTGTAAAATACAACTTGGCTAAGTAGACTTATCAAAATCCCGGACTCATCTCACTGGTAGTGGATTGATGGGGTTATGCTATGGCAAGGGGGCCTGAAGGGACACCAGTGGAGGGTGAAGTTTTCCCGCTTTCCTAACGTTGCGGGAAGTAGGAGCCCGAGCTGCGTTAGAGTCTGGGGAAAACATCCCGCGCACAGATGGGACCCATCGCAAATGGGCGGTCACCCATAATGTGAGATGGGAGAAAGGACTTGATATTTTGAAAAGTCATTGTGATGGTCTGCTCAACCACACTTCTAAGGAATCGTGTGGGGTAATGAGTTGATTGTCTCTTGTGGTGAAAGTGTACAAACTCTGCAGAGTCAAAACTATTCGAATAGCCGTGCCCACGGTCAAGGGCGGACATGGGAACTTAACTAGATATAGTTCTATTTAAAAATGTTTGGAAAATGGGAATGGAAAAATGGAGGGCAGCGGAAAGCTCTGATTTGAGTTGTCCTGGGTGTCGTCCCAGTGGTAAGCTAAGCGGCTATAACGTTGAAAGATGTTATATGGTGTGATGCCATAAGTATGGAAAAAAATTATGGTGATATTAGACATATGGTGTGATACCATATGTGTGGAAAATCTTGTTAATATTCCTTGAACATTATGTTTTGTTCCAAAGCTGCTAGGTCTCAGGAAATTTTATGTATTGTATTTCAAGTAGTGGCATTTCTATTCTTACAAAATAAAATATGGGCGGAATAAACAGGGTCGTGAGTAAAGGAGATGGATGTTTGTAGCATGTACTTAAAGGTATTGGTGGATTCAGGTCGATCATGAATAAGAAATGATAGTGTGGGTTCTGGGAGAAATAAATTAGTGGGGTCCAGTTGAATAGATAGGTTAGATAAATGATCTAATTGAATTTTCAGGAATTTGGAAAAATAATACAAGTATTGGAGTATAATTCTTGATTAGTGATATTCTTGGTGGATATATATAATAGTGAATCGTATACTTGGTCAATGATGTTCTTGGTGGATGTATACTCAATGATTTTGGAGAATTAGGGAGTGCAAAGGTAAATTGCTGGGTTACTACACTAATGATTAATATAAATTCTTGGAAGATATTGGTGATAATGAGAATTAATAGGAGATGATCAATTACTAGAGGGATGAATTGAATTTCTAAGAAGATTGGAGGATTCATAACAATTAGTGGATTATAATCTTGGTAAATTGAATTTCGGTGGAGGTATATTTGTGGATTAGCTAGTGATAGATAATGGAAAATGAGATTGATTATTGGATTATGGTTTTGAATCAATGACGAAAAGGATTGAATACGAATGATATCGGTGGATTTGAAAGTAATTATGTTAGAGAATCATTAGAATTCAGAGGTGAGGAGCTGATGAGTAGTAATGACAGGATTGGATTATTAGTAATTCCATATGTTAGAGAATCATTAGAATTCAGAGGTGAGGAGCTGATGAGTAGTAACGACAGGATTGGATTATTAGTAATTCAAAATACAAAGTATGATCGGTGGATTAAATAAATGATGACACTTGCTGTTTGGAGTTCTAGACAGTAGTCATTAAAGAAAGTGCATTTTCCGTGGATTAGGTCAATTTTGGCCATTGTAGTGTGGAGTTAGGTAGCAACTATAACACTTTGATTGAGCAATGGTAATAATGCTACTAAAGGCGATTTTGGCAAATAAAAATAACCCGAGCTTCTCCTTTGTTAAGCCATGCATACTATTTATTTGCATTCTGTGTATTGGCTCGCGGAGCACGGGGTCGGAGTGCTCACGCTCGCTTTTGCGACAAAATTCAGAATCAGGAATCAAATCACCTCGTCTCAGCAATAAGATTGGACAAGTTAGCCGAGAAGATGAAGATGTCAAGGGCTAGGTCGCGAACCTCCAGTTGGCTGCCTGTGGGCATGTCCTGAAGGTCCCACCTGTGTGCTTCGTTCTTCCGCTGCTGCAATTTATTGATTTCGGCCTAATCGGCCCATGAGTAAGTTTACTATTACATTTACGCTTCCGCATGATATGTATTTTGATATTCAGAACTGTAAACTGTGAGCACTATCTACTGATCCAGGGAATAGTGCAGTAAAATCACAGAGGAATCCGGATTATCACATCTGGGTCCCTACATTGATCGAGCTCTACAGATAGAAGAAAGACCAGGTTACGTGAAAGTTATGAAACGAAAGCAGCCTTCGCCTCCATCACCAACGGCTTGTTTTCACTGCGAACAGGATGGGCATTATTGTGACAAATGCCCACTGAAGTCCTTACCCGGAGAAGAAGCTAAAGAGCAAGCAAAGCGGCAGACATCATCATCCCGCCTACCACCGATGGAAGAAGATGAATCCTACCCTAAGAGTACCAGAATGGAGAATGACGGAAAGCGTAAGTCAGCGCACAAGTCTCAGTCTTCACACAATGCTCAGCAAAGCAAGACCACGGGATCACCCTCATTTCGATCCCAACTCTTCCGTCAGTTTGTGACGATACCGAAGACCCAGTCTGAACAGTCTCAGCAGTATGCCACTCACTCACCACTCGCCATCAAGTGCCTCACCTGCGGTGGCAAGCATCTTGCTAGCAGCTATCCACGAAGGACAGATGCATGTTTCCATTGTGGAGAGAATGGACACTACAAGCATCAGTGTCCCAGGAGAAGTTTGTCATCAGAAGCAGCTAAACTCCAAGCCCAAAACCAACAGACAATCAAGAAAATATGAGCTATGCAGAACAAGAAATGAGATGATGTACTTTTGGTTATCCTTTTGTAAACCAGTTGGAAGAACTTAATGGTTTGTCTGTAAATTACTTTAACTAAGGCTTGTGGCAAGACTATGAAAATGTATGAAGACCATCTGTGTAAAGTGTAATGGATGAGAAGTTCATGTTGCAATGAAGTTAATCCTAACGGACCCAGACATATATGTAGCCCTGGTACTGCATAATTCAGCTAAGTGTGAACCTGTAGCATATAACCAATGATGTTATACAGATACAAGTGAAAAGAAGTGACAGTACCATCGGAAGACAGCAAACCTTTTAAGATTCGAAAATAAAGACCGCAATTAAAGAAAATGAGTCAAAGTTGGTCCGGAAAAGATCAAGGCAGGCATGAAATAGAAGCCCTCAAAGACAGTAACAGAAGTGAGGAGCTTTCTTGGATTGGCAAGTTAATATCGCTGATTCATAGAAGAATTCTCCAAAATATCTCGCCCGCTTACTCAACTGCTGAAGAAAGACAGACCATACAATTGGACAGATGTTTGTGAAGAAAGTTTTTAGTTGTTGAAGACCAAATTGACAACGACAGTAGTTTTGATTTTGCCCAATCCCGAGAAAGAATTCCAAACCTATTGCGATGCTTCAAAACAAGGTTTAGGACGTGTGCTTATGCAGGATGGAAAAGTTGTTGCCTATGCTTCGAGACAACTGAAGCCACATGAAGAGAATTACCCCACACACGATTTAGAACTAGCAGCTGTGGTGCATGCACTCAAAAATTTGGCGGCACTACCTGCTAGGGAATCGTTGTGAGATATTCTCAAATCACAAGAGCTTGAAGTATCTGTTTACAACAGCCAGAGTTAAACATGAGACAGAGAAGAGGACTGGAATTGATTAAAGACTATGTGGTTGATTTTCAGTATCACCTGGGCAAAGCCAATGTAGTGACCGATGCCTTAGCAGAAAAGCTCACCCAAGCAAAATCAAGATGACAGAGTATCCACCAGAGTTACAGAAGGATATAATACAGCTGAATTTAGTTATCACAGAACAGGGTGAAGAACCAGTATTAGAGATTCAACCACTACTGACAGATCAGATCAAAGCAGCACAAGATGATGATGCAGAGATTCAAAAACTGAAAAAGAGAATTCAAGAAGAACGCTCAACTGAGTATGCGATAGACGAACATGAGATTCTCACTTTCCGTGGTCGCTATTGTATACCCAACAAGAAGGAGTTAAGAGACTTGATCCTATCCGAAGCCCATTCATCTCAATTCTCAATCCATCCAGGAGGCACAAAGATGTATCAAGACCTGAAGAAGAGGTATTGGTGGAACCAGATGAAGAAAGAAGTGGCAGAGTATGTGGCTAAATGTGATGTTTACCAGCAAATCAAAATAGACCACCAAAAACCATCGGGATTGTCGCAGCCTTTGCCAATACCCGAATGGAAATGAGATAGCATGGGAATGGACTTCATTACTGGACTTCCCAAGACTCGTGAAGGATATGATGCTATCTGGGTCATTGTTGATAGATTGACCAAGGTAGCTCATTTCCTCCCGATTAAGCAAACCTACGGGAAGGACAAGCTTGCTGAGTTATATTTGACAAGAATTGTGACACTGCATGGAATTCCGAAGAAGATTGTGTCAGATCGAGGAGCACAGTTTACATCCAAATTCTGGGAGAAACTGCACAAAACCATGGGCATAGATTTAAATTTCAGTTCAGCGTATCACTCTCAGACAGATGGACAGACAGCGAGTACCAACCAGATTTTGAAGATATGTTAAGAGCTTGTGTAATCGTATATGGAGTAGCATGGAACACCTGCCTACCGTTTGCTCAGTTCTCATACAACAACAGCTATCAAGCCAACATCCAAATGGCACCGTTTGAAGCGCGTTATGGCAGGAAGTGCAGAACCCCACTGAATTGGACAGAAACAGGAGAACGACAACTCATTGGTCCCCAAATTGCTCAAGATGCAGAAGCACATATCAGAATTGTCAGAGACGGACTAAAGATGGCACGAGACCGACAGAAGAACTATGCAGATAACCGCAGAAAGGACTTGAGTTTCGAAGTTGGAGACTATGTGTACATCAAAGTCACCCCATTCAAGATAGTTAAGAGATTTCAAGTTAAAGGCAAGTTAGCATCAAAATATGTGGGACTGTTTCAAATAATCGGAAGAGTTGGGGAAGTAGCTTATCAAGTGCAGCTCCCACCCAACTTATCCCGAATCCACAACGTGTTCCACGTATCCCAGCTTCGGAAATGTCTACGTCAACCGACAGATGTAGTGCCATTGTCAGATATTGAATTGCAGGATGACTGCACGTATGCTGAAGAACCACTACAAATACTTGAAACATCAGAGAGGCAGCTCAGAAACCAGAATATCAGATTTTGCAGAGTGCAGTGGAAGAATCATACAGCGGATGAGTCCACTTGGGAAAGAGAGTCAGGTTTGCAGCGAGATTTTCCCAACTTACTCCCTGGACCAAGTTAATCTCGGGGTCGAGATTCTTTTAAGGGGGTAGGTTGAAAAGCCCCAAAATTTCAAACCAAAAATTTCCTTAATTTTTGCTGCATTTTTGAGTGAATTTTGAAAACTTTCCTTTTTGGAAAGTTTTCCCCGCCGCCGCTTTCCCTTTTCGGCCTGGCGCCTCCTCCCTCTCGTTGGCGCCTTCTCCCTTTCCGCCTCCTCTCCTCCCCGGCGCCTCCCGCTCTCCTCCCGCGTTGGCGCCGCCCCGATCCCGCTTCTTCCCCTCGCCCAGCGCCTTCCCCGCTCCCCGTTCCGCTGGCGCCCCAGCTCCCTCCCCGCCTTCGCCCCGCGCACGCGCGCTAGCGCTGCGCGCTGCGCCGCCTAGCTCCGCCTCTGGCTTCGCCCGCGCCCTCGCCGTCCCGACAGCCTCGGTTCGAAGGAGTGGACGCGCTCTTGCCACGTCGCCTCACTCCTGTCCTGGTCCCGCCTGCCAGTGGCTGCCTCCTCCCTTCGCCCGCAAGCCCCGCCGCGCCCATGCCGCCCCGACCACCTGCTCCCGTCGCGTCGCCATCACGTTGTGCAGAGGCGTGCGTCATCTCTGCGCGGAGGAGACGCCTCAGCAGCCCCCACCTGCTCCTGTTGACTCCCGGCGCCGCGCCCGTGCCTTCTCCCCCTCGGATTCCCTCTCCCTCCGCCGGGCATAAAAACCCCTCACCCCTCCCGCACGCTTCTCCTTTTCCCGGACGCCTCCACCTCCTCCATTCCCTTCCCACCACTCCAGAGAGTCGCCCCGAGCCGCCAATCGGAGCCGCATCGCCCGTAGCTCCGCCGTGGTCTTCCCCTGCGCCGATGACCCCGTAAAGCGGATCTTCCGCTCCCCTCCCTCATCCCTCAATTGCATTCGCCCTGAGCTCGTCCTCGGTGTGCTGATCACGCTGGTAACCTTGCTTGGACAGGTGCTCGCCCATGGAACTCCCGCCCCGAAGCTCCTCCCCGGCCGTCGCACCCCTTCGGTGGCCAGCTCACCTCGCCGCCTCCCAGCTCCTACCGCCACAGCCAATGTAAGCCCCTGAACCCCCCTCACTGTGTAGCCGCCGCCGTTTGGACTCTCTCGCCGCCGGCAACCCCTTCCTCCGCCAAATGACCGAACCACCCCCTTCTCCCTCCTGCCGTCCCCTTTGGTCCCCTCACCCTCCAAGACCCTAAAATGGGCTCCCCAAGTCAAGCTCTAGCCGGTGGAGCCCTCCCCGGCCATTGGGGGCCATCGCCGTCGCCGGAGCACCGCAGCTCCGCCACCCCCGTCTCTCTGTCGCCCCGCTCGGCTGGAGGTAGACGACGACCGACGTGGTCTCTCCTCCGCCGACCGATCCCATCTCCACCTTCTAACCTCGTCCGCCCGATCGCCTGTACCGGTTCGCCCGCGTCCCCGCTTCGCCGCCGTCCGATCTCCTCCCGCCGCATCCGCGCCGTTCGGCCGCTCGCCATCCGCCCCGTCCGCCCGAGCCGCCTGTCGCGCATCGCGACCACGTGAGCGCGCGTGGGAGTGGGCCGCGCCGGCCTGCTCCGTCGCCCGAGTGCGCGCGCGTGTCGCCGCCCGTGGGCCGCGCTGGCCTTCGGCCGCGCGGGCCAAACAGTGCTGGGCCGCACTGTAGCAAAGCGGCCGGGCCACACTGTTCACCGATTTTCCAGAGGATTTATCAATTTCCAAAATCCAGAAAAATCCAAATAAATCCTAGAAAATCACAGAAAATCCCAAAAATTCCCAAATTTAACCACTTTGCTCCAAATAATATTCCAGACCCATTGGTGACCTCCATTTCCACAGATCCATCCCAAATAAATTCCTAAAATTCTTCATTTGGAGATTTATGCATTTTACTCCTTTTTAATAGATTATTTTTCCTCGCTTGATTAGGCTCAAGCCAGATTTATGTTATTTTCAGTGTTTGCGCTAGTGTCGGAGTTTCCAGAAGCTCAAGTGCAGTCACAGGATCCAGGAGCTTCTACGTTCAAGCTAGCCGAGTTCATCCGGATTGTCGGCAAGTTCCAAATCCTTTGATCATGTTGGAACCCATGTTATTTAATTATATTATTATGCTATTTGCATTGAGCTAATTCTAAAATGTTAATTCAAAGTAAAATAAAATGTTTAGAATGACCTGTTATGTAGTTAATCCTACCACTGTCAAATGCCCTGTTAAATTTGTAGCCATGCCTTTGCAACCCTAGAAATAATTATCTGTTAATCTAGATAACTGTAAGTTATTATTACCATGCAAGGTCTTACACTAATAAGGTTGTAGCTGTGGACCAATAGAATTTGGAAAACCCGACTCTAAGGTAGGGTGGTATGGGACACCGTATCTTAGAGCGGAGAGTGCCAGCGTGCACAAGGTAAGGTAAGGGCGAGTGGGGAAACCGCGAGACGGTCGTCGCCCAAACTCTTACCTTAGGTTTGGAGTAGGGTAAGGGAGTTGTGGGGAGTCGCGAGACGGCCTTCGCCCACCGCTTACCCTAGGTTGGAGGTCGCGGGCCTGGCGAGGTTGCGGACCCCGGATAAATAAGGACTAAAATCCTTACGCTGAGCAAATGTCACAGTGATCGCTCAACCACAGGAGTTGACTTGTCAACACTTGTCTAGTAGCTGCTCAACTCGATTGAAACTCTACAGGAGGTTTAGCAGTGAGGTTAGGCAGGCCGTGTTGTGGGTGCCTAACAACGGTAGAGTTCACTCGAAGCGGCACCGTTTTCCCTTGTGTGTGTGTGTGAGCCAGACCCGAGTGAATTCTACCGGGTAGAGCCTATATAAAGAGTTGAGCAGTGAAAAGACCTGGCTTTCTTAACTCTGTCGCGGGAGTTAAGGGATCGTGTGGGTAAAGCTGAGCAAACTCTGCAGAGTCAAATAAATGGTATTCGAATACGCCGTGCTCCCGGTTATTGGAGCTGTGTCACTTGGGTGATTCCAGCAGCAAAGCTTAAGTAGTTTTGTAAATGTTTTAACTTGATTAAGTTGGTTAATGAACTCTTCATGAAAAACCCCTGAGATCTTGAGAAGTAGTTTTGGGCCCGTTTTATCAAAATGTTTGCAAATAAAACTGCATCCACTCAAATTAATAAACCAAGTATACTCCCTTCCTTTGATGTTTCGTGCATGTAATAAGTTAGGGTCCCTTTGGGACTTGCTGAGCCGGTTGTTTGGCTCATGGCTTGCTTTTGCCCTTCTTTAGAGGATCAAGACGAAGGTGAAGGTCTCCCCGTTGAGGAAGCCCCGGAAGGTCTCTTCTTCGACGAGGACCCGTGGCTTTAGGTTTTGGCCGCGCTCAAGCGGATCTTGGAGTTTCTGTAATGTAATTATACTTTGGGCTTGCACGCCCCGCTGTTAAAAAATGGATGTTAATCCGTATGTGAAATATATGCTGGACTTTTGTCGTAAGCATGCAATGGTATACTCTTGCGCGACATTCCATAACTGTTCATGCGTGAATAGTTGCGGAGTGCCGTGTCCGTACGCGCCCCTGGAAACGGGGGTGTTACACCAGTATATTAATTTACAAAGGACTCTGTTCTGGGAATCGAGGTGGCCGAAAGGAACAAACAAAACAAAACAAATTCCATGGGAAAGAAACCGATTAATTTCAAATAGTGGTGTGGTGCCTGTTGATCCAAATGTATACAATTCCTTGCTTGCCTTTTGCTATTCAACTTGATTTCGATCGATAGCGACTTAGGTGCAGTGTAACCATGAAGACTGTGGAAATTGATCGTCTATCTTTGTCACGTCTTGTACTACTTGTAGACTGCGTGTGCTAGCTGCAATTGACTTGCTTGCTGTAGCTTACTCCATCGCCATATATGATGGTCGTGTATGTTTCTGACTGCAAGTACGCAATAATTTCAGCTAGTTTAAGAATTCTATTTTTTTTTTCAGATAACACGTACAGTACAGCCAGCCTCGCGCATGGCATGTGATCGATTGGGGAACTTGGCATGATCGATCGATGTGCTAGCATCGAACCTGTAAACGCGCGGGACAGCAGACGTGGATGCCATCGCTAAGCAAACACGCAGGGAGCTAGCTCGAACGTACTTATCTGTGGATTAGGAAAGGGCAATTTTGCTTGTTAGATGCAGCAAGACGCGCTCGCGATGTATAGATGGGCCAATAACAAGCAAATAACTTTCTCGCCTCACGCACGCAGTCTGCTACTCTGGTCTGGTGTGTGCTTGGTTGGTGCAAGGACCACATGGTGAGTAGGTAGCACATCTGGAGAAGATGAGGCTTCCTGTCCCGCGGCTATGTTTCCATCCGTGTTCTCTCAATGGTAAAAATGAATAGCTCATATGATTTTTCTTCACTCTTGTGATCTTGTTTTGGTATTTTTTTTATTACTGTAATAAGTTTTATTTATATCTTTTAAAATATTAATTAATTATATTGAAATATAATTAATTACTATTTTAAAAGATATAAATAAAACTTATTAACAGTAATAAAAATATCAAAACAAGATCACAAGAGTGAGAAAAAAAATCATATGAGCTGTTATTTTTATCACGTGGTTGTTTTTCAGTTATTTAATTAAGGGAACATGGATGGAAGCACAGCCGCAGCAACAGGGAAACCCCATTCGCTGGAGAAGACTGTTGACTAGCAATCCCTCCTTCCTTTTCCAACTAGTACTAGTAGCGACTGGACTGGAGTAGTAATAAACACTACGCTTGGACTTGGCTTACTCGAAATCAAACAACGCGCACACACACACAGATACAGCAGCAGCAACACAAGACTACCGATCCTCCTATGTACCATCCATGGCCGCTTCTCTGCTCTTCATCAAGGACATGAATAAGAGGCTGCTGGGCCTCTCCTGCTCCACCCCGGCCTCCGCCTCCGTCGTCACCGGCCGCGCGATCGACCGCCACTCGCCGCACCTTCGGGACCCTCACAGATCCATGTCCAAGCCACCCAAGGCCAAGCCCACTACTGCTAGTAAAGACTCCTCCTTTTCGTCCAACAAGCAGCAGCACTGCGGCAAGAAGAAGAAAGGCAGCACTAGCACCGGTACTAGATCATCATCATCATTAGAGATTAAGAGGCTCGCTAGCCCCGCAAGCTCCTCCAGGTTCCTTCTCAACTCCTCAAGGCTGCAGTCGGATGACGTCTCCGAGTTGGCGCTTCCGCCACCGCCCGTTCCCTTCCCCCGGCGAGGAGGCGCCGGCGGTGCAGAGTTGTCTGCAGGGTCCTCTGCTGCCTCCTCGTCGTCAGAGATAGCAGCAGTGGTGGGAATAAGCAGCAGAGACCATGACGAGAAGGCGGTCATCACGAGGTCCTGCTCCACAAGAACACAAGAAGACCAGGTGAGAGATACGAGCTACCTGGCTAGGTGAAGTTGCATTGCATGTTATACTCGATCGTACTTTCTTCTGCACTGAATTTTACCGTCTACCACTCGCGCTCTACATCTTCTCATCGCCATCATGCATCCATTGTTTTTCTTAGTAACCAGCATACCTATTATATATAGTGTTGGTTTTTTTCTTTGCTTAAGTACACCTGCAGGCAGGTCGGTCCCCAAATTGAAGAAATAAAATAAAATAAATTGCTGCTGCGTACGTGCAGGTGGTTGCTTTGAGGGTTTCTCTGCACTGCAAGGGGTGCGCAGGCAAGGTGAAGAAGCACATCTCCAAGATGGAGGGCGTCACGTCGTTCGACATCGACATCGCCACCAAGAAGGTGACCGTCGTCGGGGACGTGACGCCGCTCGGCGTCCTCAGCAGCATCTCCAAGGTCAAGCCCGCCCAGTTCTGGCCATCATCGCCGCCGCGCGCATCAGCCTCGTTCTGACGATCCATCCATCCAGCGCGCGCGCGCAGCAAGAAACACATATATGCACGGTCGATCGTCGGTGCAGCAATTAATCACAAGTAGCCAGTGGTGTCCATGGTCGGGTCACAAACAACTACCGACATACGTACTACAACTTGTACTAGCGCGTACTGCATGCAGCTTGTATTAATTCTAGCAACTGCTTGGGCCGAGTACTAGCTTTGGTTTCTGCGTGCAGCCAGTCTCATCCCCAGGAAATAATACATTGTAAGTACACCGAATTAAGAAGTACAATCAATTAAGTGACAATTAAAAGTGTTAGTAAAATCGAATAAAAATATAACAGTCCATATTACAACAGTAAATTAATTACAATCCATATTATATCAATTTACAATTCTCGACATCAATCAAGGCAATCGTCTCCAAAATATAAATAATGCAATCAAAAGATAAATCATATCAGGATTTGCTAAGGTAGAGTAGCCGGCATCTATTTAATTGCGAGGAGAACCAGTATCAAGAGACCGAAAAAGATTGAGTAAAAGAAAAAAATGAAAGCCAGATTGCCGTCAAAACCCACATTAGGTATCAAAATAGGCGATTCTCTCATCGAGATACTAGACCGTCTAGGGCTAATCAGCACCTATCACAACCGTAGGGTTTCATTACTCGATGTTAGAAACAAACATGAGTCCATTCCCAATTCCTTTTCACTGCAAGCCAACCCAGTAAAAATGATTTATACTAGAGTACCCAAAACCAACCCTTCTCTATACAGTGAAAATCACCTACAGCACAATCAAAGCACAAAGAGGAAGAGATAAGACTGAGAGAGAGTGGCCAACGCGGGGGGGGGGGAGTCCATTTTCACCCACAACTATAGCTAGCCATAGCCACAGTCGAACCCCAGCAGCAAGCCACAATCCACTAGATCCAATCCATTTCCCCAAATCCCCCAATCGAGAAGAAAGAGATGAAGTGAAGCTCAGCGACTAGGCTAGAGGAGGAGAAAGCACTAGGAGGAGGAGGAGCAAGCAAAGAAGAAAGGGGGTGACAACCCTAGGAGGAGGCAACAATCGAACTGAGCGCCAGCCAGTCGAAGCACGACTGAGCCAAGCAGAAGCCCCCTAGAAGACCTAACCTCAGGTCAACCCCCACATCAAGCCAACCCCATCTGACAAGGTATCCCTACAGCCCATTTTGATCATTGCCATCACCATCACAGGACCACAACCACATGCATCATCACAATCACAAGCATCGTGCCAAAGACATAGCATCCATACAAATGGGCTAGAATTAGTAGGAGGAGAATAAAGGGAGAAGAGTAGAGTATACCGGAGGAGGGCCAAGCCACGGCGACAACATGTCACTGCCGGCCACCACTCGCACCCGACGGCCACCCTGTGCTCCCCGCCAGACAAGTAGGCCTCGAGCCCCATCATGGCAAGCCGAAATGGATCCACCATCACCACCACATCAACCTCTTCTTTGCCAAAAGCAATTCAAATCAAAGATTAAATTACGTGTAAAGCCAAGAACTAAAAGTAAATCAAAATAGGGGAATGCAAGTAAAGGGGAGAAGCTTTGGATCCCAGCGTTTGAGCCAAATCCACGGCGCCAGGGCCCGAGTTCGGCTGGTGGAGGGCCTCCAGGTAGAGGGGAGAAGCTTTGGATCCCAGCGCTTGAGTCAAATCTATGGCGCCAGGGCCCGAGACCGATCGGTGGAGGGCCGAGGAGGTGGCATGAGAGCCAGCGGCAACCCAGCTTGGCAGGGGGCGACGACCAGAAGGAATAGAGCTGAGTTGCTGTGGAAAGGGCGCAAGGGATTGAGAACCGGCTAGGGAAGAGAGTTAGTGGTGTGGCACCAAGGGCCATCCGACCAGGGAGTTGGCTTAGGGGGGCAGCGATGCTGGCAGTGAGGCGACGGTGTTGAGGAGTCGGCCAAGAGATACCGAGATCTAGGGGAGGAGGCAAGTGAATGAAGAGAATGAGAGGACGAGAGAGAGAGAGAGATAGAGCCAGGGAGATGGGCTGAGGCCCATCGGTTGCTTGAGTGAGGAGAGAGAGTTTCCCCGCATATAAATACTTGAGTACCCTGATACACATATAATTGCATACATAATCTAGATAGTGTTTAAATTGCAAAACTCAGGCAATAATTATCCATAGATATTAAACTAAAATAGTTGCCATTACTAAACTAACTCACGTGACGGTATAAATAGCTTTTAACAATAAATTCTGCAGTCGGCTAAATTGACCTAGGAAATTGCACAGAACACATCGACCTAGTTTATCTTTCATGTCTGTATATTAAGCCATAGCATACATATTAAATGCAGGGGATGAATCGGGTCTAGAGGAAGGATTTCACCTGAACGCACTCGAGACTGGGACTTACTGCTAAATCCTAGGTAAACACGCCTTTGATCATGTGATTAGAGTAAGTTTGCTTAAAACATATTTTTATGCTAGATTAATATCACTACCTGCATAAAATGAATTTTGAAAGAAATCATATGTTTGATGATAATAATGATGAACTTGTGCTTGAGATTAATGATGATGATGAATATGGCAAGGTAGGTAGTTGGAGAAGCCATTGTCCTATCGATAAATAAGAGGTGAGTGGAGGGTGTCCTAGAAAGGAAAGATAGTAGCAGGTATTTGAGCATCACATCTAAGGAAATTGGAAGAAACTGATTGCAATTAAAGTCAGAGTAGTTATAGGTAAAGTGATACCAACTTGCATAGGGTTTAAACACACGATTCATGCCTATCTCTTGACCTAGAGGCTATAGGAGTCTATTGATGTCCTTTCCTCTGAATACAGGTGATTAGTTGATTTATAAATTATAATTGGAACCTTTTACTACATAAAAACTTATTTTTGAAATGATGATGAACGAGACAGGATTATTGAGATGAGGAATTGCTGACATGAAATTGCTTGTTGCTATTAATGCTTGCTGAGTATTTTTGTACTTACCCTTACGATTATTTTCCCTTGTTTAGAAGTAAGTTAGTCCGAATATCTACTCGATTTGGGCAAAGTCTACGTGGAGGACAACTACCATGCTAGATGGAATGCAGACAACCCGGAGTACGACGCGTATGAGACAAACGCTCCCCATGGAGGTTGGGATGAGTAGGCGGTGGCCAGGAGCCGTTTACTTGAATCTAAGTATATTAAGTTGTTGCTATCTACTCGTTTCTGTATTTGCATAATTATTAGTAAGGACTACTTCTATTTGCAAGCTTGTAATATTCGAACGGACCTTGTTAAGCCCTGTATAAAACTGTTGCTATATGTGGCAATGGTATTGAAATAATATTATACCATCTCTAGCTACTGTCCTACTGAAACACTCTGACATGGCTTATTTTTCGATAAAATAGGAATTAGTATATTTTATTAAGTGATAATCATATATTAGTGTCATTATCTAAGATAGTGATTGCACTGATTACCACATGCATGTACCCCTTGTGTTATGAAATGAACCCCAACTACACGATGCTACTGCTTCACCTTTTGTTTTTTTAAATAATAATTCAATGTCAATATAGTCATACACTCATGACGAATTTATTCGTAATCAACATATCTAATTGTAAAAGGGGGAAAAAGTAAGTGGAATGCGCTGCTTGCTTGTAACATTAATGTTTAGTGGAGGGTCAGGCCGGTGTACTATACGTGCTTATTCTATTCTAATTTTCTATTCCTCGTGACCGACGGGATGACAAAGACGACTCCTCAGCGATTCCCAACAGTGGACATCTCGCTATATTTGGCCCTGTTTAAGTAGGCTCCTATTTTTTGTTTTTAACTTCCAGTTTTTTAATTTTATTTTTTCTAGTTTTTTAATTTTTTTTCTTGCATTTCTTTACATTATCCGTGATAATAGAATCTGTTTTCTATTTTTAATTTAATTACATTAAAAAAGATTTACAGCAACTATAGTGAAAAGTCTCAAACAGTGCCAATAAGCCTAAAGTTAAAAGCATAAGTCCAAATGAGCAGAGTTTATATCCATCTATCGCTAAAAACTATTATAAATACTACTACTTCACTGAGTGATATCTATATGTAGGCCTAGCAATAAATATTTCTTTCCTATTATCTCAAAAGTTGGTATAGACACGGCAGATTCTTCCTAATACAAATTTTTTTGTTGTTTCTTGCTATTTGGATTTTGTGTCCATGCAATATCTTGCATAAGACATTGCTTCATTATCTTTCTTCATTAATTTCTCCTCCACCTCACTCTACATATGTGACACTCCATAGACACTGGCTAGGTTCGGCACAACTTTTGCTTTTGCCTTTTATTTTCGGCTATAGTAACTTGCTTTTAAACGATGTGTTTTTTTTCTAAAACGAGGTCTATAAGTCGATTGTAGTAGACACTGTACCGCGTTCTGCTATATCGGTCAAAATTACATACAATTAATTATTTTCTACTTCGTACCGTCTCTCATAAACAGTTAGAATTTAAAAACTAAAAATAATAAACCATATCTAAAAAAACCTATCTATTGCTAAGACCAACCTATTAAGTGTGCCCTCGTCACGCCTACCCTACGGTTAATTTGATGTTTAACTCCTAGCTAGATTATTCCGCTCTTCACATGGGCGCATATATGGCTGTGATCGTTTTGGCTTCAGCTTTTAGCTTCCAGCTTATTTTTTATTATCCATAAATTTCGTCTTTTTCTGAACTTTTGGCTTTTTGTTAAGCTTTTTTACCGGTTCTTTTTTTTCCTGTATTTATTTGTATTATATGTAATGGGCTAACATATTTTTTATATTTTTAAAATTTAATTATGCTAAATAAGCTTCTATCAGCTACAATATTTTTTTTAGTCAGTTACGGTGCTTTTCAGCCATAAGCCAAAAAAAAAGTACAAATGAGCACCACCGTACGACAGCCAACCCACAAACCCGATCATCCTTCGACAACATAAATGCATGTCTCGAGGAAATTAATAATCCAATCCGAACCAATGCATTAAAATTGAAATTTAACAACACTCGCGTTGTATCGTATCTGAAGCAATTAATGATACTAGTACAAATATATCGATCACGAACAGGTTTCGCCTACATCTTGTTTAATTTGTTTGGCATGCTCAAAAGAAATGACAAATTTGTCGACCTAGAGCAGCACACTGGGTACGCTAATGTTACTCTTAAGAAGAAAAAGAGAACAATTTCTTCCCCTCTCACTGATCGAGAGCAACTTTATCTTGCTCTAAACGATTTTAGCATTTAGTTTATTTTAGTTTTTAGCTTATTTAAACCAGAATATATTTAAAACATGCAGATTTCTAAATTCGGTTTGTTTTAGTCTTTTGGGTTTTATTGTTTTTTCTCCTATTATTCCTTTGTATTGTCTGCAATGATATAATTTTTTTTAGAAAAGATTAACCGTCGTTATAGTATAATTTCAGTTCTAAACCAAAATGCACACTAGAACTTAAGTTGTAAGCTAATTAGGGTGGACCCTAGTTTAGTTTAGGCTGACATGTATATATCATGATTGATACGATAAGATCATCAGGAAAATGAAGTCCGGCTTGTGGAAGAGTTGGTAAAGATGGACTAAAACTAAATTAATACAGATTGGCTGGCTGCACAATGATGTACCTTGCTGTCAAAGCGATTGATCGAGATGTCATTCGGAAATAAAGTTCCTTCGATCGGTAGTAGTAGGCTCGCGTGGTACTAAAACGACGTAGCAAAAGACAAGAGTTAGACTGAAAACTATCTATCTATCTACAGAGACGTTTGTTTTAATTTCTACTGGTAACTTTTAATTAAAAATAAATATAGTATCAGTTAAAAAATAATTTTTAGAATAGCAAGAAGATTGATGTAAAAAATAAGAGAGATACATATGCAAAACAGAAACCAGAGAAATGAGGTACGTGATGTTCCCGTGAGCCACTTATTTATCCTTAGAGCAAGACAGGCGTGAAAAAAGTGAAAAAGTCACTTCAAAAAACTAGCTATTTATATTAGCTTCTAAGAGCAACTCCAAGAGCCTGGCTAAATACATCCGTGAAATTCATTATAGCTATTATGCCAAAAAAAAAACAGTCCAACAGTCTCGCTATGTCATTTTCTATTTTTCCCCGCTAGGCATCCCGTTCTTCTCGCTGCCCATCTTTCCCGAGCGAAAACTTCGTGCTATCCGCGGCGCCAATCGCCTCCCGCGCGGGCTTTGCCTCTCCCGCGCTCGATTTTCTTCTCCGCGCGCCAGACTCTCCCGCGTGCGCCCCCTTCCCGTGCTCCCCTTTTCCTTCCCATCCGGCGAAGCTTCTTCTCGCGGCCCCCTTCCGGTGCTCCACGGGCGGCCGCTTCCTGCGCTCGCGCCGCCCTACCACCGGCAGTTCCCCGTCGACATCTGGCTCTTCCTCTCCCCACCACGCCGATCCCTTCGAGGTACTGAGGCAGGGGGCTGCATCGGCGCCGGCGGGGAAGTGGCTGGCGATGGCGGCCATCGGCTCCTCCAACATCGGCTTCCAGGTCCATCCATCGCTTCGTCTCCCACCCATCCCTCCCTCCCATGGTGGGGGCTCAGGGTTTTATGCTTTGATTTCGTCTTTGCCTCTGGATGTGTCTCGTCGCGTTGCCTGACGGTGTGCGTGGTTCTTGGATTGCCGCAGCTGCTGAAGAAGTCCGGGTGGAAGGAAGGCTCCGGCCTCGGGGCGCAGGAGCAGGTATGTGCTTCTGTTCTCGCATTCTCCCAAGTCAAGATTTCACATTTCCATTTCCCCCAAACTCTTCTGTAGATTTTAGGGGTAATTGTATTAGTTATAGCATGGGATTGGCGACTTGAGGCTTAATTATGTTGTTTTAGTGTTGTTAGTACATAGGATAAATTATGGGATTGCGAGTCGAAAGGTACCAAATTCTAGGTTTTTACAGATCGTCACAAAGGGGAAAAAAAGGGCATGCAAGAATAAGTTTGGTTTCTGGGTCATGATCACTGTAGACAGTATAGGTAAAGCTACATACTTGGATTTTATAACCAATTACCTTACCTCAGTTAGATGTTAACTTGAAAGTTCAGAAGGATCTTAAGTAACTCCAAAGTTCAGAAGGATCTTAAGTTAGCGAAACAGTTTGTATGGTTTTAACTGGAATGATTATGTTTCATATTCATGAGTTGTAATTAAGAGTTGCTGTTTGGCAGTCGATATGTAGGAAAGTGTGATTACACGGTACTTGGATGAAGCCGGCATATGGCTTATATTTACCTAGTTTCTCTTTGTACTGTTTTTGCTTGCGTACTCACTGGTCCCAATTTCTCATGAAACAGGGGAGGTTGGAGCCGATAGAGACTCATGTGAAGAACAACAAGCGTGGTATAGGTTCCAAAGAACGAAAGCTAAAGCCAAAGCCAAAGGTCAAGGATGACGTTGAAAAAGGTCCTGAAAAAGCCCAAGGTGAGCATTGGATGATTTTTTTAATGCCTTCATGATTCTCTCATACAACATTAAATTGCTTACTGTAGCATTCTTGTAATCTTGGTACTGAGAATTGTAATTGTTCAGTCACAAGTATCGTAAGTTTCGCAAAATTATTGTACTATGGATTATTGAATGCCGATTATTTGTGTAGTGTAGTTAAAAAAGGTACCTCTGTGTACAGACACAAAAACATAATTCCGACTATTATTCTGTCTGCAGAATGTTAGTTTGACTTAGTAGATAGTACTGCTATGTTCTTGCGCATTTCTGCATCTTCAACCAGCTACTTTTAGTCATCAATTTCACTGAAGGGATTCTAACTTTAAGTGTTTCAAATATGTTGCCATTGTCAGCACAACGTGCCACAAAGAAGAGAGCAAAGTTGGCTGCGAAGAGGATACGGAATATGCAAGAAGAGGAGAAGCGATTGCAAGAGAGGGAATTCGAAATGGCTTTCTTCAGGGAATTTTGGCCTGATAATGTATAAATCATATACTTAACCGCGTTGCATCTGGTAGCCTCAGCTGATAATGCTTTCGGAAACAAAACGTTGATCCTTCAGTAGTTTTCTCCGTGTACAAGTATATGCCGAATACGGGAACATTAACAAACTGTCAACTCTTTCAGAAATAAAACGTAGCACTATGTTCCCGTTTTGATGATGTGGCCCATTTAAATATAGACAAGAATTTTTTTTAGCTAGGCTGTTGTAGCACTCTTCTTTTTTTGGGGAGTTTTCTATTTTACATGATGGCTAAATTAAGGGATTTAGCATTTATTTTTAGCTAACCTCTTGGAGTTGCTCTAACTTCTCCAAGCGTGTATACTTAACTGGCTAAGATAAGGCGAGATGGACTCTGAAGATTAAAAGTTTATTAAAAAATAAATTTTAATAGCCTAGTTACTACCTTTTGGCTTTCAATGACGGGCATATGACGAAATCAAATGGCGATTAACAGACTGATTACAGCCTCCTAACACGAGGTGACCGCATAGCGCAGTGGATTAGCAAGTCTGACCTGGATCAGACGTCCAGCTCGGGAGGGCCAAGGAAAAAGATGGCGCTCCATCTATGCTGCTGCTGCTGCTGCTGCAAATAGATAGCAATATAATAGTTTTCTTGAAGCAAAATAATAGGAAAGGAACCTACTGAGAAAGATAAAACTAAAGCAGCAAACAAGGTTTACGGACGATATTTACAAAAATAGAAAAAACAATAAGAAGAAAGGAAAAAAATCAATCCAAACTATTGAACCAATCCGTAATGAATGGTTTGTAAACTTGCTTTGCTCTATGGATAACCATGGCAAATTCATGCTTAAATATAGTCCTCCATCCTACAAAATCTGGACTAACTTGTTGAAAAATCAAATTATTCCTTGTTTTCCAAATTGCCCATGTAGACAGAATAATAATATCCATAAAGAAAGGTTGGGCAATACTTTGTTTTAGTTCAGGATGGAATCATGAATCGAAAGGCCATGAGTTCTTGAAATACATAGATAATCTCAGCATGGTTGAACAAATAGGCAGCTCAAAAAAGATGAAATAAATCCTCCTCATTCTGTTGATCACATAATATACAATTAAAATCATCAAGGTTGAAGTTTTTCTGTGTAATAAATTTTTTGTGTTCAGTCTGTCTTTGAGTAGTAACAAAAAAAAAAAGACTTGTGCCTTAGTTGGCAAGTACTTTTCCAAAGCCAACCATAGTATTGAGGAATCTGAATATGACCTATAAGAAACCTGTAAGCCTTTTCTGATGAATACTGTCTATTATTCCAAATATAAGTCCAAATATCATCTTCTGGAGATAACTCAGAATGCTGAACCAAATTTTGGACTTCTAAGAGCTGTTCATAAGCCTGGTGGGAAAGTGGCAAATGAAAAGTGTTGTAGGGATGGCCTCCACCTAAGCCCATCTGGTCTGTTGGGCCAAAAGGCCCTGTAAGATGTGTACAAAGATGTATATGCCCTTAGCCTAGTATACAGTTGTAAAGGGTAGTGTTTTAACCAGGCCTTATGGCCATATAAACACATATCCTTGCCTAGAAAGGGGGCAAGCCAGTTCATTTCTCTCATTCCATTAGTCTCCTCGTTTACTATTTGGCACATTGCCACAATAGTTGGCGCTGTCCGTGGGGACGACAACGAGCAAGCCACGAGTTTGAGAGAAACAATGGTGCCCAAGAAGACATCAACGACAACTTAGAGAAAGCAGAGCACGACGACGGCGGTCGCAAACGCCAGGGCCATGGGTGGTGGACAATCTACGCCAATACTAGACGCTGGCTCCAGCAGCAGCATCGGCGTGACAGTTGGACCCAACAGCGATGCCCGTGTTGGCACAATCAGCGACTAGGACGACCACATCGGCGTGACGGTCGACCCCAGCGATGCCTGCATCGGCAGGACTGTCGACATCGATACCCGCGTCGGTACTTTGAGCGACCCTGGAACTAGCGCTGGTGTGACTTGTGGTCTCGATGCTTGCGTCGGCCTTGTCACCAACCACGATGTCTACCGCACTAATGTGCTTAGCGGCTCTAGCCAGCAAGCCATCATCGCCGGCAACCTTGTAGCGCATACCCTCGCCCAAGTAGGTACGACCACGCTGGTGATGGAGGGCACTCTGGTGGCAGCCCTCGGGACGCTGCAGCATGAGCTAGCAGACCTCCGGGGGGCCATGCGAGAGATGCAAGATACTCGGAGTCAGCAAACACCCTTGACAGCGGTAGCAGAGGCCGCAGCTGAGCGAGTGGATAGCCGCGAAGCCCTGCCTCTGTTTGCACTTCACTTCAGCGTGTAGACTCGGAGTCTCCGCTCTTCGCAAGCTTGTAGCAGTTTGCATGGCTAGAAGATTTCAAGTTCTCTACCAGCGAGCCGTACAAGAGTGATACGGACTCCAGGGAGTTTGTCTGCATATACGAGATGGTTATCGAAGCGGTTGGTGGGGATGACTCCGCCAAAGCAAAGGGATTGCCACTCGTCCTCTAGGGGATAGCGCTCTCCTGGTTCTTCACCATTGCACTGAACTCCATATATGTGTGGGATCAAATTTGAGACTGCATGTACAACAACTTTCAGGATAACTACATCGAATGGGTCGATGCGGACCAACTCTTTGCCATCAAGCAGAGGTCCTCGGAGAAACTCTAAGAATACTTCAAGCGCTTTGGTAAAGTTCGTTGCCAGATGAAGGATATAAATGAGACTACCATTATCAATGCGGTAATATGAGGTCTTCACCTAGGGCCGCTGACTGAGTACAACATGCGCAAACCTTTAAAAATAATCGCTAAACTCTTTGACAAGATGGAGAAGTATGCAAGAGCGGAAGAGGATGCGCAATGACATTGGGGAGATGCCTCCGATTCAAAGCAGGTGCCAGCTCCTTCGAAAGAGGGTTCCAGCCGCAAGAAGTGGAAGTGCCAAAGGCCCAAGTACGTCTTCGACATCAACGGTCGGGGTGATTATAACAACACTTTGGCCAATTGAGGGCGTGGTCATAGAGGCCGTGGTCGCGGAAGAGGCTGTGGCCATGAAGAGGGTGGTCGCAGCCACGAAGAGGTACAACAGCAGGGGCTATGGTGCGAAGTGCATGGCCGTGGCGAGCACCTCATCCGACATTGCCCCACCATTGCAACACTCTGAGAGAACATCGTCAGGGACAGAGCCCTCTAAGTGCTAGAATATAGTAGACATATATATTGAGATCAAGTCTACTGGAATTTAATATACATACATTTGTTAACCTGGGTATAGCACAAGGTGGAATAGCTGTGTTTGTTTTGCAGGATCTGCTCTGCAAGCTGTTGACCCATATGATCAGATTGAAATTGATCTCACAAATAATCTGATCATGGTGCATGGCTCACACATGTGTGCTTAGGACAAACATATTTTAGACTCATAAAACTGGGCTGTCTGATCGTGGTTGGTGACATGGTTTAGGAGTCTCACGGGATACCAAAAACAGGTGGGTCACTTTGTAACACTTAGAAGTGGAGTCTATAAATAAGTCCCTACCCTCTAGCCTCATTATGCATTGTGAGCGGCACCACGGACAAGGCAGAGGAATGGAGGGTAGATTGAAAGCCTCCACAGAATCAATCTAGGGTTTGAAGAAAACTCAACAGACAGGCGCTGTGGTACAAGTGTGGGCGAGGTGGGAAGAATGTTTAGCAGAATTTGTAGAGGAAGAAGGGCTAGACGCCATGGCATAACTAGGCAGCGGAAGTTGTAGAAGGTTGGGATTGGAAGCTCTGATACCATGAAGAGTTTGAATGCAACACACTCTTATTGATCATCTCAAGTGATTTATATACAACAGTGCAGAAAGTAAGATTCTATAATCTAGCCACTACTCTAGTAACCAACCGTATACAATGCAAGTCACATGCACATGAACCGGTGATTAGCTAATGGACTGGCCGAGGGAATAGGCATGACCGAGACACATGCGAAGGACTCAGTCATGCACACCCAAGTCATCTCTTCCAACAGTTTCCATCGTAGTTATCGATTGTAAATAGTCGGAGGTTTTGTGCAAATAGATATAATAGTTGCGGAAACTATCCAAATAAAAAAAATAAGTTATAATAATAATAAGTATATGAAAGATAACAAACCCTATTTTTGTAGTTCATATGATGCGCTGGGAGCAAATCAGTTTAGACAGTCCCTTGTGGCTCCCATGGAAACTAGATCAACATGTCATTGGGCCAAGAGGTGTTTCGATTGAAGTTCAATATGAATCTTTAGGGTCTTATCATGAGATTTCTACCCACTGTCTAATAGTGGGAAATAAAAAGAAGAAGTCCGTTCTATATACATTTGAAGCACTCTTGGTCATATTTGTTTTTATAGAGAAATAGAGGAAGCCATACAAGAATTTAGTTAGGCCTATTCATACACTATCTAATCAAGAAAGTTAGATTTGGCGATGCCCCTTCCGGAGGGCATTTCGGTTTTGCTAGTATCATCATTTTTCCATGTGAAACCAAATTGAGATTAAGAAAAGGAAGTTAATTAAAATTTTGAATCACTGCCTTAGGCCCATTGCCAAATCATACTCAGTAATTGTCGAATCCTACTCAGGCGATAAAGAGGGGTACTTATGTATGGCAGAACGGGCCAATCTGGTCTTTCTTAATAAAGAGATAGACGAAACTACTATGAAACGACTTATCAGCAGATTAATAGATCATTTCGGAAATGGGATATACATCCCACATACTGGATCAAATAAAGACTTTGGGCTTTCATCAAGCCATTACTACATCGATTTCATTAGGAATCGAGGATCTTTTAACAATACCCTCTAAGGGATGGTTAGTCCAAGAAGTGGCAGCGGGAATCGAACTCGCCAACATAGCTCCCTAAACCAGGGATTCACTGAGATGAACAATTGGCAAACTGATTTTAAAGGGAAGGGGGTAGATTGTGCCTTTCTTTCATTTCTTTTTTTTCTTTTCTGCAGGGTAGGAAGGAGACTTGAGAGTTCTTGTAGGGGCAAGCGACTTTGTAGTAAGCCCAATTTGGCCCTCTAGGGTTGGGAACTAATGAATAAAAAATTGGATACCACCTAGCCCTCTACAATATCTATACAAATAGAATAGTCCTCTTATATAGATAGCTAAGTGTGGAGATAAGAATCGAACCCGTGACCTCAAGGTTATGAGCCTCATGAGCTACCAAACTGCTCTACTCTACTTTGGAGGGCTGGAAATTGGTGGACAAAAAAGGTTGAATACATGTCTCTACCATGTCTAGACAAATAAAATAGTCCTTTTATACCGAATGGAGCGGGTAGCGGGAATGGAACCCGCATAGTTAGCTTGGAAGGCTAGGGTTTATAACTGACGTTGGTTGATTATTTTTAACATCTCTAATTCAAAACCGAACATGAAATTTTGATTCCATTTGGTTCCTTTATGGATATTCTCACCACTTAACATCTATGTCAACTTTTCTATCTGAATGGAACCAAAGCTCTCCACTTTCTAGATGATCCCTATAGAGTAGGAAATAGATATTCTACTAAATCTATCTAATCTACTTACTTTCATTCCCTAATTTTATTCAAGAGGGTATTGATACGTACATATCACTGGAAACTAATCTACTTACTTTCGTTCCCTAATTTTATTCAAGAGGGTATTGATACGTACATATCACTGGAAAAGTTGAGGTTGACTAACAATTCCTTCTGTCGTTCTGTTAGACCATATGAATATTGATATATATTAGAGGGTATTGGTATATATTATGATCTGATGTGATTTCGTGGTATCATTTCAGGTTGCTGAGTTGAGTAAGAGATGGTTGAACCAAAAGAATTCCTTTTTTGAAGTTCAATTTTTTAATCAGAGGACAATATGAAAATTATACTATGTTACATTAAAACACTCAAGGGGTTTATAGGGTATATCGGGTGTAGAAGTAGGCCAACACTTGTATAGGCAAATAGGAAGTTTTCAAATTCATGTCTAAGACATGTTGGGTCGTAATGACAATCTTGCTAGGTTCAGTTATCATACCCTCCCGAGGGCCTAGGAAGAAGATGGCGCTCCATCTTTGCTGCTGCTGTCGACATCTTGTTCATCGCTCGATCCATCCATCCGGTCTTCCTCTCGATCGAGGCAAGCTGCAGTGCAGGCACAAGAACATATATGCAGAGAAATACTCCATGTAAAGAGCCGGCTTGTGATTGTGTTTTGGTCGGATTCGGATTCCGAATGCAATCGATCGATCAGTTGAGTTGTTCTGACGGACGGATGATCAGTGGCCGGGCCTGCGGCGGACGAGTTGGGCTTCCTGGTGGAGTACAGGGTATCTTCTGAAATAGGCCCATATCGTACTGTTTCTTTATAGGAGGAGAGGACACAGCCCAGCCCAACCCAGCCCATATTGCGATACATAAGCTGGCAAGTGCTCGCCCAACCGCACTTCAACCCCACGACGTCGGCGGCGCGGCCATGAGTCTCTCAGGCGAGGTCCCCGCCGAAGGCTCCGACGGCGAGGAGGTCTTCATCAACGAGGAGGACATCATCCACGAGATACCCATCGACGACGAAGGTCAGTTCTCACTCCCTACCTAGCTACTACGTGCTATCATCAATCTCCTGCTCCTCCTGCTTTCTGCTTGATTGCTTACTGCTGCTCGATCGCCTTGTTCAGATCTCCCCGACCACGACGAGGATGACGTCGACGACGGCCAAGGGATGGGTACGTGGCAGCTAATATAGCTTTCTGTGCACCGATTAACTTGTTTGCGAGCCTAGTCCAATCGAGGGAGCTATTTGGACTGCTGCATAGTTTGATTCTGTAGGTTTCCGTGTCTTGTGATATATATTGTTGGTCACGAATATCGGCTCTTATGTGTCAGATAGTTCAAAGGTTTTGCCTTTGTCCTACCTGCCTCCAACTCTAGTCTGTGTGTCCAGACTCCATCCTGAGGCTGCACTGGATTATTGGACGAGATATGATTTAGCTACTTCTAACCGAATTGCCCGAGTCTAGATGCTGTGCAACTTCACTTGATCGATGCTTGTACGTGGCCGTGATTCTTGTGTAGTGAAGCTACAGATGTATTGAATGCTTGTGCGCTTGATCTCTGAATATTTTGTATTAGCTCCAGGGTATGCTCATCTCTGGTGACTGATGCTCCACAAAGCAAAGACAATAAATAGAGTATTTCCTTGCTACTTTTGGTCTAAAATAATTATACGATACTTGATCCACCACAGAATGTTCTTCAGGATTTATCTTGTTATAGTATTATATATTATGGTGTTATATTGTTTACAAGTAAATGGCCTATTCAAGTGTTTGTTCTTACTGGAGCGCAATGGTCTTATCGGAATAAGATACAAATACATGAAGGCAAATTCTGTATCTTGTTCAATACATAGTCCAGTGATAGATCTGACGTTGCATATGGCTACTTAATTTCTTTGGTGTGTTGTAGCTGCTAGTTCTGTCTAGATTATAGAATAATGTTGGCTTTTATTCTGAATCTTTTAGTAAGTGAACTCAAGACATTGCTCTTCTGCTAGAGCTACCTTTTCTTATAAATCTGGTATAATGCTACCGGTTATTAGCTTGTTTATTTTACATGCATTACATTCCAAATAATCTGAACTACTATACTTGTGAGATCTCATGAGCTAGTAATTCATGTTTCCTTTATTTTCATTTGTTTCAGAAGAAGAAGTTGATGATTCAGCTTATGCATTTCATGGGCATACAGGTAAGTTATTGTCAAATCGATTAATTTAGTACTTCTTCTGACTATGATTCATGGTTCACCACTAATAAGTCTGATACACCATGCATCAGTTTGGCTGCAAATTGCAAATTGATTGTTTTCTATCTTACACATCTTAGCGCCTTTTTATTCCAGTATAATTATGATAATAGTTGGTATTGATATCTTGGGTACAGATGAGGTCTTTGCTGTTGCGTGCAGCCCTATAGATGCATCACTTGTGGCTTCTGGAGGCAAAGATGATAGAGGATTCCTGTGGAAGATTGGATCGAAAGAGGATGTTCTGGAGCTGACTGGTATGGTTGACTCTTCTGCCTTTTTGTTTTTGATTTGTTGTATGGTTGACTCTTCTGCCTTTTTGTTTTTGATTTGTTGTGTGTGTACACACACAACAACAAAGCATTTTGTCCCAAACAAGTTGGGGTAGGCTAGGAATGAAATCTTCTCAAGATCAAAGAGATGAGAGCCTTGAAATAAAACGTGCAACATACACACACACCTGTTTGGGACAAAAGAAGCTTCCTATATATATAGAGGAAGCCTCTTTTCTACTCCCGGGTTTAATTACACCCTATGTCATATCTCACAACGTAGGGAGTATCTCACGTAACGGAGAGTATGTACATGTAGTATACGAGTATTTAAGACCATCTAGGTGGTATGAACAATTTTTCAGAAGTGGTATGTACATTTTTTTAGACATACTCCTTTTTATGTGTGTATATGAAGGCATTTACAAAATATGCTTACAATTATGGTCTCCCTTGTAATTTTTTCGTGTGATTTACATTGGAGTATCTTATAATTAGTATACAAGTATACCTAAAGTGATAAAGGAGTATTTTAAGTTTGTTTAGGTGGTATATTAGGGGTGGGAGTAATTACATCCGGGTGTAAAAGGTATTTTTCATATATATATATATATATATATATATATATATATATATATATATATATATGTTGGTGTAATTACACCTGGGAGTAGAAAAGAGGCTTCCTATATGTATATATATGTGTATATATATATATATATATATATATATATGTATATATATGTGTATATGTATGTATGTGCATATGTATATATGTTCACGGGACCATCTATATGCTTCATTACCTTTACAATATTAGCTAAACTGTGAAGTAGTAGTCTTGATTCGTTAAGTTGATCTGCACATAATGTCACTACAATCAATCATATTGACACTAAAATTGTTATTCTATTTATCTCAAATAATCATTTCTGTTCATTCATTATTCATCACTCTACATGAAATTACTCTTTTCTCGTCCATGTCAGCAAATGGCAATACCTGCATGATCTTCTGTATTTTTGGTACCTTGCAGCAAGGAATCTTGTGTACCTAGAACTGAAAAATTTTCCTTCCCTTTGCATCTATTTAATGTACCTTAATGTGTTGATGCATACCTAGAACTGTGTTGATGGAACTTACATAATAGCTGTGGCTGATACAGGACATGGAGATACTGTCTGCACAGTAGCTTTCAGTTCAGATGGGAATTTGGTGGCTTGTGGAAGTTTTGATGGGCAGCTAAATGTATGGAATACAGCTACACGAACTCTTCAGGGAACCCTTGAGGGTTCTGGATCAGGCTTTGAGGTGAGATGATTCTGGTCTCTTTCATCCATTTAGCTGAACTTATTTCCAGCGCCAAACCCTTTCCTTCCCCTATTAAACTATTTATCAGTACTCAGGCGATTAATTACATGGCGTAATTATGCATTTTTTTGTTGTAGTGGCTTAAATGGCATCCACGTGGGCATTTGATAATTGCAGGATCAGAAGACTGCAATGTATGGATGTGGAACGCTGACCATAATGCCATTCTGAATACATTTGCTGGCCACAGTAGCACAGTGACATGTGGCGATTTTACCCCTGATGGTACCAAGCCTTTTCCTCGAGTGTTACATAATTATTTATTTATGTTAACTTGGTTAAGTTGCCTCTGAATATGGTGTAAAATAGATCACCTCAGTCTGAACTTTGTTGCTTGAAATGCTTGAGCGTGAAAATTTTCACCTGTGTGGTGTGACCATATTTGTTTAGTTGACTACACAGAGATTCTTTGCGTCAGTTCAGTTTTCAGAGAAAATATGGATTATGGTGTATTTACATTTCTATTTTCAATAAGGGCCTGCCACTAAATTGTCTTCTAAGTTTAATTTTTGTGAATCTAGAAACGATGATCATAAAATATTACATAACAGTATAATTGTATAGATGCTTTTAATATTACATGCACTTGCTGATTTTTTAATAATCTGGATTTTTCACCCGTTTACTTTAGATCTCAGATATAGCATATTAATTGTTAGCTAATCCACATGCTTCCTTTTTAAGGTAAGCTTATATGTACCGGATCGGATGATGCATCGTTGAGGATATGGGACCCAAGAAATGCACAAAGCAGACATGTTGTTCGAGGTAAATTATTATCTATGTTCTAATCATCATATGGTTGTTTTTGTACGTACACTATCAACCATGGACTCTGATATTTGATCTTTTCCCCATTCTAGGCCATGGCTATCATACTGATGGATTGACATGTTTATCTATTACTCCGGACTCACAATTAATTGTTAGTGGCTCAAAGGATAATTCCGTGCACATTGTGAATATAACCTCAGGCCAGGTGGGTGTATGCTATGATTCAAGCTAGTCGTTCCATTCTGTTGTTTTCCATTCTTTCTCCCATTAAACATGCCAGATGAGATTTGAACCCCTATCATCCAATTTGGCTTACAAAGAAAAGTAGTTAATGCACTTTGTTGTTTGAATGGTAACATCTGTAACAATATTTTCATTATTGATCACCTTGTTTTGGTTGTAGCAGATAAGTGTCCAACAACTTTGCAAGTAATGTGTTGTAAACATTGGAAGGTTTTGTTTTGTTAGGAAAGGAGCATGTACTCTGTTTGTAGTTTGGCACCATTAGCAATCTGTCATGGCTCGGGGCTAAGAGAGGTGGGAGCTGTGTGTAATAAGTATTAGCTTTGTTTTGCAGGTTGTTGGTTCAATGGTTGGTCACACCAGCTCTGTCGAGTGCGTTGGCATCTCATCAAGGTACTGTTTACTGTTTAGTTTCGCAATATGTTATTGGATCCTTGGAGTGTGTGGTAAATTTGTTGCACGCTGCACATTGGCTTCCTATTAAGCTAGCTGCGCCTGTGTTTTGTGCAGTAACAATTGGGTGGCTACAGGGAGCATGGATCAAAAGCTGATTATCTGGGACCTTGCTCATCAATCAATTCGCTGCATTTGCGAGCATGATGTGAGTGCAAGGATGTAGAGTAGTTTGTTGCTTGCTTCTGTCTGCACTACCGTGTTATTGTGAGCTTCATTTTGCGGTGTTGTGTGATGAACAGGAGGGAATGACATCGCTGGCATGGCTGGGTTCGTCAAGGTATGTGGCGTCAGGATGCGTGGACGGCATTGTGCGCATCTGGGACAGCCTCTCCGGGGAGTGTGCTAGGACGTTGAGCGGCCATGGCGATGTTGTGCAGTCTCTAGCCATCTCCGCTGACGGGAACTCCATCATCTCGGCCTCTTCGGATGGATCTGCCCGTGCCTTCGACATTTCCATGTTCAATTGAAAGCATAGCGGTACATTGGTTGATCGGTCAGACTATCAGTGTAGTTTAATTCCTCAGCTTGTTTGGTCACAAGTAACTCAAATGATACTCCTACAGTCAAGGAAAACATTTTTTTACCTGGAGTCGGTGCAAGTTGTACAAGAAGGGTATTAACTCAGTACTGTATAATCGTTTTCATATTAGATTAATATCGGAAACGGGAGGCTTGATCTTTTGCTGCAGTATTATTCCTTGCCGTGCCATGGAGGCTTGTCCGAAAGTAGAAACAAACGGAACGTCTGTTTGAAATGGATTCTCTAAATGATTTCTCATGTCTAAAATTGTATGTGCTGTTCGCGTCAGCATCTCTATCGTTTGTTGCTGTCTTAAAAGTATATATAAAATCTATCAACTATAACCTAAAAGGATAAGACCCTTATCTATCTGTTAATACCAACAATGTTATTCTTACTTAAAGTACACTCCTTGGGTACCGAACGCTTGCCAACGTGGCTGAGCGAGCCATGCGAATGGGCGGATGTGGCCTTGCGCTCGTGTCATGCGCCTAATCCCCCCACTCGAACCTGGCGAGGTGCCGCTCATTTGGATTGGGATCCTCTGCCTTCGCACACTGTGAAGTTACGGTGACTTCACGCGATCTGAGCCG
Source organism: Dendrocalamus latiflorus (assembly GCA_017311315.1). Lineage (NCBI taxonomy): Eukaryota > Viridiplantae > Streptophyta > Magnoliopsida > Poales > Poaceae > Dendrocalamus > Dendrocalamus latiflorus. The sequence continues at coordinate 1,836,158 of CM029633.1, read as the reverse complement.
TCCGCGGGAAAAATAACGGCCCAGATTAGATGGTGCTGCAGTATTTTTTTACTGTAGCTACAGTAAAAAATACTGTACCTACAGTAAAAAAATACTGTAGCAACATCTGATCTGGGCCGTTATTTTTCCCGCGGACGGCTCAGATCGCGTGAAGTCACCGTAACTTCACTGTGCGAAGGCAGAGGATTCGAATCCGCTTCATTTTGGGGCATTGGTACGTCATTTTGGTCCCTAACCTAGGAGTTTTTTTTTCATACGTTATGTGCAAATTATTTGAGTACTGAAACTAGCAATTTTTAGGAAATGTTGAACAACCTCATGACCTCGACGGCTTTATGGAATTAGACAGTGATATGTCCATCTCTTCTGGTGATGACGGTGCTACCGCTGATCAATGTGGCAATGATATTTGTGAAGAACCTAAAGCCAATCTGAAGATTCAATTCTCGAGGAGCCAAAAGTTGGAATGGTGTTCAACAGTGAGGAGGATGTGGTCGTGCATTGTACAAAGTATGCTAGGCAAAAAGGGTTTCAGTGTTACCAAAAGAAGCTCAAAAAATGATGATGATGGTGAACTCAAATATTTCACACTTTGTTGTTCTCGTGAAGGTAGGACACAATCGAAATCGAGGAATATCATGAAGCCAAATCTGTCAAATAAAACTTCTAGTTTAGCAAAAATAAATGCAACTATTCGACTTGATGATAAGTTTCAGCTGACCATAGTTTATTTGGAGCATAATCATGGTCTAAGTGTCCAAAAAGCAAGATTCTACAGATGCAACAAGAAAATAGATCTCCACATGAAAAGAACACTTGAATTGAATGATCAGTGTTGTGGTTACTGACCAAACAGAGAGAGAGATGGTAGTGGAGAGGTGGGAGTATTCTGCCTCACCCTCCCCCTCATCCTGATATATATATATATATATATATATATATATATATATATATATATATATATATATATATATATATATATATTCATATGGAGTATGCTTTTATAGTTATGCCCTTACATCCGTACATCCCCATTAGGGGTACTTATGTCATTACACATGTTACTCTGGTTCTTATAACCTCCTAACAGGCCTGCTGGGCTTAGGTGGGGGCCACCCCTACAACAGGAGCCTCTCATGGTGAAGGGCTTCACAGGGCCGAAGCCATGTCGCCGAGTCCTTTGGCCCCCTCCGTCCCCTGCGGCCTATGAATTTCTCCAAGCTTGCGGTTGGGGAGCTCGAGGTGTGGGATCGAAGGTGATGTCGAAGTACAGTGGAGCTGGCGCCTTATCGGAAGCAGAGGCGCGCGCGCTCCGTCCCCTACCCTTCGAACGGGTGGCAGCGGAGGCTGGCGCCTAATCGAAGTAGACGCGCGCGCGATCCGTCCCCTACCCTTCGAACGGGTGGCAGCGGAGGCTGGCGCCTAGTCGAAGTAGACGCGCGCGCGCTCCGTCCCCTACCCTTCGAACGGGTGGCAGTGGAGGCTGGCGCCTAGTCGAAGTAGACGCGCGCGCGCTCCGTCCCCTACCCTTCGAACGGGTGGCAGCGGAGGCTGGCGTCAAGTCGAAGTAGACGCGCGCGCGCTCCGTCCCCTACCCTTCGAACGGGTGGCAGCGGAGGCTGGCGCCTAGTCGAAGTAGACGCGCGCGCTCCGTCCCCTACCCTTCGAACGGGTGGCAGCGGAGGCTGGCGCCTAGTCGAAGTAGACGCGCGCGCTCCGTCCCCTACCCTTCGAACGGGTGGCAGCGGAGGCTGGCGCCTAGTCGAAGTAGACGCGCGCGCTCCGTCCCCTACCCTTCGAACGGGTGGCAGCGGAGGCTGGCGCCAAGTCGAAGTAGACGCGCGCGCGCTCCGTCCCCTACCCTTCGAACGGGTGGCAGCGGAGGCTGGCGACTAGTCAAAGTAGACGCGCGCGCGCTCCGTCCCCTACCCTTCGAACGGGTGGCAGCGGAGGCTGGCGCCAAGTCGAAGTAGACGCGCGCGCGCTCCGTCCCCTACCCTTCGATCGGGTGGCAGCGGAGGCTGGCGCGAAGCTCGAAGTAGACGCGCGCGCGCTCCTTCCCCTACCCTTCGAACGGGTGGCAGCGGAGGCTGGCGTCAAGTCGAAGTAGACGCGCGCGCGCTCCGTCCCGTACCCTTCGAACGGGTGGCAGCGGAGGCTGGCGCCTAGTCAAAGTAGACGCGCGCGCGCTCCGTCCGCTACCCTTCGAACGGGTGGCAGCGGAGGCTGGCGTCTAGTCGAAGTAGACGCGCGCGCTCCGTCCCGTACCCTTCGAACGGGTGGCAGCGGAGGCTGGCGCCAAGTCGAAGTAGACGCGCGCGCGCTCCGTCCCCTACCCTTCGAACGGGTGGCAGCGGAGGCTGGCGCCAAGCTCGAAGTAGAGGCGCGCGCGCTCCGTCCCCTACCCTTCGAACGGGTCGCAGCGGAGGCTGGCGCCTAGTCGAAGTAGACGCGCGCGCGCTCCGTCCCCTACCCTTCGAACGGGTGGCAGCGGAGGCTGGCGCCAAGCTCGAAGTAGAGGCGCGCGCGCTCCGTCCCCTACCCTTCGAACGGGTGGTAGCGGAGGCTGGCGCCTAGTCGAAGTAGACGCGCGCGCGCTCCGTCCCCTACCCTTCGAACGGGTGGCAGCGGAGGCTGGCGCCTAGTCGAAGTAGACGTGCGCGCGCTCCGTCCCCTACCCTTCGAACGGGTGGCAGCGGAGGCTGGCGCCTAGCTCGAAGTAGATGCGCGCGCTTGCTGGAGCCGGAGGCGAAATTGGAGTTTGTCCCTTTTAGTCCGGTAGAGCGCCTTTAATGGCGGCTGGGACCGTACCGACGCCTAGCCTGCCAAAAGGCGGGTTGCTGCGTCGTGCCATGTCCGTTCACGTGGTTAGGGCACGCGGCGGCTTGTAACTGGAGCGCCGCGGTGGGTCAGGGATTGCGTGATCGTGACCGCTTGCGTTGATGGTCCTTGGTTCTGCGGTCGCGTGTGGCGTGTATTACCATGACGCCTCGTCTTTGGTTACGGGGAATCGTGCGGGGCGGACCTTTGCACTGCTGCGGTTGCATCTGGCACGCGGATCGTTGCGACGCTTCGGTAGCGGCGGCATGGGCGAGGTGGCTTGAAATAGCCCCCCCCGTAACAGCGTCCCCGCACCTTTACACCCTCTTTCCTGTCTGCTCCGCCCTCTACACTTTCGCGATATTTTCACCGCTTCAATCTCTTTGTTGGAAGCGATGGCCTCCGGTGGTAAGCGCGGCCAGGCGGTTGGTGGCTCTGGCATTCGCTGTCGACCGTCGCCGCTGGTGGTGAAGTACTCGCTGAGCGAGCGCGACCCGGCGGCGACAGACAAGTGGTGGCTGGCGACGGAGAAGGAAGGCTCGTTCTCCGGCGAGTTGGGCCCTTCGCTTGTGACCGAGAAGGCCATCCAGCGACTGCTGCGCGAGGGGAAGCTTTCCAATCGCCAGGCGGTACGACTGCCCGCCCCCGACGAGACCGAGCCGCACCCCCAGCCGTCCGAGGCGATCGTTTTCGTCGCCTTCTTGGATGCAGGGCTCCGCGTCCTGGCGGCGGCTATTGTGGGCGACGTGCTACGGACCTTCGGACTGGAACTGGCGCAGCTGACTCCAAACGCCGTGGCCCGGCTTGCCGTATACAGTTGGGCTTTGCGTTCGGGAGCGTGCTAGCCCAGCTCTTCTTTGTTTGCCTATCTGCACGAGGCGCGGTGCCAGCCCAAAGACCGGAAGGGCGGGACACTGTCGAACTTTGGCAGTGTTAGCTTCCTTCTCCGGCCGTCCTGCACCAAGCTTTTCCCCGCGAACTCGACTCGCGGGAAGTGGGAGTCCCAATGGATGAGGCGGTGGTTCTACCACCATGTAGAGAGCGGGAGCGGCCTCGAGTGTACGGGCCGGCCGATCGCGTTCAAGACTTCGCCCGGCCGGACACTGGACGACGAAGACAGGCGACTGGCCCGACGACTCGTGGGCTTGGCGGCCCGCTTCAATATTCGTGACCTCGCCGAAGAGTTCGTGATGTACGGCGTGGCGCCGCTTGCGAGCGGCTGGCGCCTTGCCGTTGAGAGTCGTCGAGACGACAACGTTGAGCCGTCAGTCTGCGTACTGTAGGCGCCCCCAACCCTCGTAAGTGCCGACCGCCTCGCTCCTTTTGTCCGCGCATAGCGTGTTATGTATTCACCCCCGTTTTTTTCTTCTGCTTTAATTTAGAGATTAGCTTGGATGACGCGGAGCGACTCGTGCGCGTGTTCCTCGGGCCATATACCGGCAGGGAACACGAGCAGCGCTCGTCCGCAACTGCGTCGGCGGGGCTGGGGCGGATAAATCGTGTGTGCGAGGCCTTGGGCCTTGCCGTGCCGGACCGCCCTTGTCCGTCTTCGCAACCTCAAGACGCCGGTGCTGCGAAGACGAAGGCGCCGTCTCGCAAAAGGGGCCGAGGCGGAGCGTCTGTCGTTCTTGGCATCACAGCCGCGCCTGCTGCTGCCCCTGGTGCGGCTGACGCGGAGTCGGATTCGGCGAGATATGCCGACTCAGGCTTGGAGGCTGGGGACGCCGGGGGCGAAGTGTCCTCCGGGGGCGTCCCGGACGACGGGCTCACGACAGCCCGCCAGAGGGAGGAAGTCTCGCATCCCCTTGCGGTCGTCGAGACGGGACCCGGGCCGGCCGACCGTGTTGAAGTGGGGCGCCCGGTTGTGGCGGCTACGACGTCGGAGGCGCAACCTTCGGTGACGATCATCTCGACGCCGGAGACGCAGCCTTCGGCCATGGCCGCCGCGATGCCGGAGAGGCGATCTTCAGTCGTGGTCGCCACGACGCCGGAGGCGCAGCCTCCGGCCTCCTCTTCGGGGGTGCGCGGGGCTGGGCTTCTGCCTATGGTGGCGGCCGGAGCTGAGCCGTCGCCCGCAGAGGTTGCCGCCGAGGGGCTTTTGCCCCCGGGTGTTGCAGCCGCGGGGTCTGTTCCCCCAGTGGTTGCTGAGACAGGGGCGCAGCCCCCCATTACCGCCAAACGGCCATGCCTGCGGCCGTGGCTCCACCAAACGTCGAGGGGGTTCACTGTGGTGACGGGCGTCGGGAGTTTGTGGGACTCCGACACCCATGCCGAGGTTCCTACGGCACGTGTTCCTCCCACGCCTCGGACCACGCCGTCCACCTTGCCGGAGCGACCTGCGGCGACGGCAAACGCGGAAGCCTCTGTTCCTTGCGGAACCGTACCTCCGGAAGGGGCTTGCGCCGCTGTTCCCGTTCCTGGGACTAGGGGGGAAGGCTCCCAAACTCCGCCGGCTGCCACCGAGGGTAAATTGGCATGGGTTATCCTGGAACGCTTTTGTTGCTCCTTGTGGTGTGCTCACACGCACTTTTGCCTACAGCGTCGCTTATCCCGGAGGAGGAGCCTTTGCCGGAACACGAGGGTTCCGGCGCTGTTGGCACGAGCGTTCTGCGCTCCAGCCCTGCGGACTTCGTCCCCCCGCCGGAGACACTGAGGGCATGGCATGGCATTGTGGATGACGCGGCCGCCAGCGTCAGGCAGCAGGCGCTACCCACGTACGGGGTGGACCGTCTGAGGGACGGCTTCGAGGTGTCGGGGGTGCGGGTAAGTACGTAGTTATATGATAACACCGTGACCATGCTGCGCTTGCTGAATCGCTTTTTGCCCTACAGACCCTGGTGCTGGGGCAGGCCCTGCAGACGGCCTACGTTCATGCGCAAAGGGTGTTGGAAGATAGGCTGTAGGCCGCCGAGGAGCAATTGCACGAGGCCGCTGGGGTTCGGTCCGCCCAGGATGCCCGAATCCACCAGCTTGAGGCGGAGTGCGTCGAGGCGAAGGCACACGCCGAGGGGGCTGCCGCGTCGGCGCGGGAGTCGGCCACCGAGGCGGCGCGGATACAGTTCGCGGCGGAGCGGGACGGCTTTCTGCAGCAAGTCGCCTTGCTGGAGAAGGAAAAGGGCGAGCTTGCCTCGACTTTAGCAGAGCGCAACCAGACGCTTGGCGAGGCTTTGGTCCTTGCGTGGGACGCCCTGCAAATGCTGGAAGCCCACCTCCAAAGACTTGTGGGTGCAGTGCCGGATCACGCCTTCAGCCCGGAGGAGTTGCTGCGGGCCCTTCACTGGATCCATGATGCCGCCGACGTTGCGCGCGGGGCTGCGGCGAACTTTGGCGACCACTGTGCCTATGTGGCTGCGTGCCTGATGTGCGCCCTCCTTCGGCACCGTGGTTGCACGCACATCATCGGGCTGGAGAACCCTCAGCTGGAGATGCCGGGCGGGGCCGGAGTGATGTCCGGTGAAATCCGTGCCGCTCGCCAGCCCGTCAAATTCTTCTACGAGCGGATCTGGGACTACGTCGGGATAGCCGCCGTGCAGGTCGAGCTTCGGAAGTCCCTTCATGGGGAGGGGAGCCTCGGCCAATTTCTAGACGAAGTCCCGCGGCGCGACGAGGGTGGCGCCAAGGCCTCCGGAGATGCCGAAGGCTCACAAGTGCGGCGCCAACACGGCTAGGTGTGGGCGTGCGTTGTAACGTCTACCCCTTAATTGAATGAATAAAGTGCGTGCTTGCTTCACGAACTGATTACTTGCCTTCATCCCGGGCAGCTTCCTTGCTGGGGGCGACTGCTCGCGTCTGGCCTTGCGACCCGGCGGCGCCTTCGACGCTGGCAAAGGGCCGAGGAGTCGTTGAACTTTTGGGCAGGCCGACCTTCTTCGAGCGAGGCCCCAGCTTTAGCGCGTGTTAAGGACGAGCCCGCGGGATAGCGGCTTAGAACGGCAAGGATGTTGCCGGACCTTTGTACTTGTGTGATTTTTCCGGTATGCAGATTTTCTGGCATTTTAGGATATGCGTTGTGTGTTGATGCCACTTCGGGTTCACCGGTACGCCACATGCTGCGCGGGGACGGGATCTCCGCGCTCGACGCGCCCCGTTGGCGAAGTAGTTGCGCAAGGGTTCCTTAGAACGACACTTGCGGGGGCAGTCCTTGGCGCCTCACCTTTTTACAGTCCGTAGACGGGCGGGCGCGGAGGCGGACCTCGACGCGTCGCCTTTTATAGTCCGTAGACTGGTGTGTGCGGAGGCGGACCTCAACGCTTCGCCTTTTTATAGTCCGTAGACTGGCGGGTGCGGAGGTGGACCTCGACGCTTCGCCTTTTTATAGTCCGTAGACTGGCGGGTGCGGAGGCGGACCTCGGCACTTTGCCTTTTTATAGTCCGTAGACTGGCGGGTGCGGAGGCGGACCTCGACGCTTCGCCTTTTTATAGTCCGTAGACTGGCGGGTGCGGAGGCGGACCTCGGCACTTTGCCTTTTTATAGTCCGTAGACTGGTGGGTGCGGAGGCGGACCTCGACGCCTCGCCTTTTTATAGTCCGTAGACTGGTACGGGCGAGGGTGGAAGTGCGCGCACGTTCCGTTCCTCTTGCTCCTCATGGCGGGGGTAGCCTCTGGCGTGCTGTGTCTTCGGCAACGCGCGCTGTGCTCACCTCCCGCACTACGCGAGGGTGAGCCTTGCTCCGCTGCGATTAACATTCGTGTCCTCCGCCCGCGTTGCGAGACGCGTGGGGGGCCTCCGCAGTTTTATTTATACTCCGCAGAGTGCGTGGGGTCAACATCCATGTCCTATTTATACTCCGCAGAGTATGCACAGGGACGAGGTCCCTGGCATGCGCGGAGTTCGCGTCTTGTTTAGACTCCGTAGAGTGCGCAGGGAGAACATCCGCGTCTTATTTATACTCCGCAGAGTATGCACAGGGACGAGGTCCCTGGCATGCGCGGAGTTCGCGTCTTGTTTAGACTCCGTAGAGTGCGTAGGGAGAACATCCGCGTCTTATTTATACTCCGCAGAGTATGCACAGGGACGAGGTCCCTGGCATGCGCGGAGTTCGCGTCTTGTTTAGACTCCGTAGAGTGCGTGCGAGGGCGTCCCCTCACACGTCTTTTGTTTATACTCAGGCCCGTCACCCTTGGCTACGGCGAGTGCACACGCAGACGTGCGACTTCGATTTATACTCAGTCCCGTACCCCTGGCTACGGCGAGTGCACACGCGAACGTGCGTCTTTGTTTATACTCAGGCCCGTCACCTTTGGCTACGGCGAGTGCACACGCGAATGTGCGACTTCGATTTATACTCAGTCCCGTACCCCTGGCTACGGCGAGTGCACACGCGAACGTGCGTCTTTGTTTATACTCAGGCCCGTCACCTTTGGCTACGGCGAGTGCACACGCGAACGTGCGACTTCGATTTATACTCAGTCCCGTACCCCTGGCTACGGCGAGTGCACACGCGAACGTGCATCTTTGTTTATACTCAGGCCCGTCACCTTTGGCTACGGCGAGTGCACACGCGAACGTGCGACTTTGATTTATACTCAGTCCCGTACCCCTGGCTACGGCGAGTGCACACGCGAACGTGCGTCTTTGTTTATACTCAGGCCCGTCACCTTTGGCTACGGCGAGTGCACACGCGAACGTGCGACTTCGATTTATACTCAGTCCCGTACCCCTGGCTACGGCGAGTGCACATGCGAACGTGCGTCTTTGTTTATACTGCGGGAACGCGCGCGCTGGCCAAGCCTGCGCGCGCCTCCGCCACGTACGTGCGCGTGATGAAGAAAGATTGGCGACAAACGGTGATCTTCATTATATCCCCGTTTGCGCGGGTAAGCAATTACAAGGGGTGGATATACTAACCGTTTGTCCTTGGTGCGGCCGAAGCCTCTAGTCGCTAGACATCTGCAGGGCCCGCCAAGGCGCCTCTGAACGGCCCCGCGGACCCCCGCGCTGTGACGCCAGCTCTAAGGGCGCCGCTGGGCTTCGCGACGCGGATACCTGGTACCTAGCTCGATGCGCCGGGCCATATCCTGGTCGCCTCGGATGGTGATGATGGTCCAGGGACCCAGGATCTTCATGCATAGATAGCCGTGATGTGGTACCGCGCCGAAGGAGTTGAGGATTGGGCGCCCTAGTATGGCATTATAGGGATACGGAAGGTCGACCACGTCGAAGGTGGCATCTTCGGCCCGCATGTTGTCATCTTGGCCGAACGAGACTTGAAGACCTATTTGGCCCAGCGCCCGTAGAGGCTGTCCCCCGAAGCCCTGCAGTGGGATTCCCGAGGGCCCTAGGCGGCTTCGAGGGATCCCCATCTGGTCGAAGGCTACCGCAAACAATACATTCGCGGAGCTACCGCCGTCCACCAAGGCACGCCCCACGTCGCATAACGCGATAGTGACCCGGATGACCAGGGGGTCCTGATGAGGGAAGTCCACACCTTGGGCGTCGTCGGGTGTGAATGTAACTTCGTGCTGCGCCCAGTCTGGCGGTGCTTGCGCTGGGTATGCCGCCACGTGATGTAGTCTTCGCGCATAGGCCTTCTGCTGCCGTGCTGAGGCAAATTCCAGCACAGAGCCTCCGGATATGACGTTAATGACCCTGCGGTGGGTTGCCTCCGGGGCCTGCAGCGACAGGAGGCCCTCCCGAGGCTGCTGTACGTGAGCTTGGATCCATAGGGGGCCTTCCTGAGGCTGCATCCCTTGCGCCTGTACCTGCACGGGGGCTTCGTACGGGAACTAGACGTGGGCCACCGCAGGCGAACGCGTCTCCGGGTTCCTGTCCCTAGCGGCGCTTTGACGGAGCGCCGCGATGGAGACACACGAGCGTGTGTCGTGGGTGCCACGGCCGCGTCCTCGACCTCAGCGCCTCCGACCGCCACGACCAGCGAAAGCGCTTTCTTCGGAAGCGCCTTCGATGTCGAGGACGAACCGGCCTCGGCGCGACTTCTGCTGGCCGCGCTTAGGCCCATTGGACGGCTCCTTGTGCGGGGCTTCCCCGCATTCGGGCGCGTCTTTAGACGACTCCGGCTTGCGTTTGCCCCTCGAGGGGCCGTCCTGCGATGGATCTTCGGTTTTTGTCGAGCCACCGACCTGGTTGGCGTCGGAGTCATCTCCTCGCCTTCGGCGAGCGTTTCTTCCGCCCTGGCGTACTCCTCCATTTTGTCGAAGAGCTTCGCCACCGTCTTGATCGGCTTTCGCGCATTGTACTCGGCCATCGGGCCCGGACGAAGGCCCTGTATGGCTGCATTAACGACGGTGGTTTCATTAACGTCTTTCACTTGGCATCGAATCTTGGCGAAGCGCTTGAAGTAGTCCCGGAGCTTCTCCGAGGGCTTTTGCTTCACAGCGAAGAGTTGGTACGCGTCGACTCGCTCGACATAGTTTCCCTGGAAGTTGTTGTGAAGGCGGTCGCGGAGCTGCTCCCACGCGTAGATGGAGCCCGGCTCTATGGTAAAAAACCAAGAGAGCGCCACTCCTTGCAGCGCGAGGGGGAGTCCCTTCGCCTTCGTGGAGTCGTCTCCGCCCGCGGCCTCGATCGCGGTTTCGTACACGCGCACGAACTCGCGGGGATCCGTGTCGCCTTTGTACGGGTCGACGACGCTAGGGAACTTGAAGTCTTCGGGCCACACCGCCTGCTGCAGCCCCGCCGAAAGCGGGGACTCCGGATCTACGCATCGCAGCGGCACGCGGCTAGACGTGGGGGCTTCGCGGCTGTCCGCCCTCTCCGGCGTGGGCTCGGGCGCGATTACTGGCGCGGCCTGCTGGCTCCGAGCCTCTTGTATATCTCGGATGGCTCCGCGAAGGTCCCCTAGTTCCCGCTGGAACGCATTGAGGGCTGCTAGTAGGGCGCTTTCCACCGCAGGTGCTGTCGGGGCCGCCGGAACGCCCAGCGGACGGGTCGGTGCAGGGACCATCGCCTCACGATCTCCGGATCCGCCGGATGCTTCGTTGCGGCTACCCCGGCCGTCTGATCCGCGCTGCCGGCGAGGGTGGCGGGGGCTGTCGTTGCAGTGCCAGCGACGGGGTTGGATGTCGTTGTAGCGGCGCTGGCGGGGTCGATCGTTGTAGCGCCAGCGACGGGGTTGGATGTCGTTGTAGCGGCGCTGGCGGGGTCGGTCGGTGTAGCGCGAGCGTCAACGCCCGCGACCGCTGCACCTGTGCCGCCGCCAGCTCCTTCGGCGGCCGATGCCGAAGCCCTGGTATTCACGCGCCGCTCCGACCCAGCCGTCTTCTTTCCCTTCGCCGCCGCTGATGAAGCTTTTTTCGGTGCCATCCTTCTTCGGTCTTCAGGCTTGTCCTTGTCCTCCCCACGGACGGCGCCAACTGTTGTGGTTACTGACCAAACAGAGAGAGAGATGGTAGTGGAGAGGTGGGAGTGTTCTGCCTCACCCTCCCCCTCATCCTGATATATATATATTCACATGGAGTATGCTTTTACAGTTATGCCCTTACATCCGTACATCCCCATTAGGGGTACTTATGTCATTACACATGTTACTCTGGTTCTTATAACCTCCTAACAGGCCTGCTGGGCTTAGGTGGGGCCACCCCTACAACAATCAGGTTGGAATTCAGGTGAATAAGAACTTCAATTCCTTTGTTGTGGCAATAGGCGAGCATGAAAATTTATCATTTGGTGAGAAAGCTTGTCGGAATTACTTGCATAAAACAAGAAGACTACAACTTCGAGGTGGTGATACTGAGGCAGTTTGTGACTACTTTATTAGAATGCAGTCCATTAATTCAAGCTTTTCAGTGTAATGGATCTTGACAAGGAGTCATGCTTACGGAATGTTAATTTGGCAGCAACTCCTCTAGTTAATTCTCAATGGTAAATAACATACGCAGAGGTGGGACTTGGATCATGCCGTACCAGCATGGCATGGGCCCAACGTGCTTCGGGCCACGTCATGCTGTGCCGGCTCTGCCCGATCACCTCACCATCTGTCGGACCTCAGGTTAGCAAACCCAGATCCTCTGTGATTCCACCGCACTATTCCCTGGATCAGTAGATAGTGCTCACAGATACATTACTGTATATCAAAAACATATCATGCGGAAGCGTAAATAATACAGTAATACTTACTCATGGGCCGGTTAGGCCGAAAACGATAAAATGCAGCAGCGGAAACTTCACACAGGTGGGACCCGCAGGACTTGCCCATAGGCAGCCAACTGGGGTTCGCGACCTAGTCCATGGCCTCTTCATCTTCCAGCTCTGTAGACCCCTTTTTAGCGTCACAGGGCTTGGCATTCCTGATCTCTCTGACTGAGTGATGGTAGTTAAGCAAGAATGAGTACGATGATACTCAGCAAGCCACCACACAGGATGCAGTAATAATAGATGCAAAGCTGTCAAGGGAGGCTTGAGTTTCTTTTATTTGCTAAAACCATTGTTTTGGAATTACAGTAAGTAAGAAAAATCTCCTGAGACGTAGCAATTTTAACTGAAACATGTTTTATGAAATTGATTGCGAGAATGCGATAATAAGTGTAGTGTAGGTTACATCCACCTTTTTACAGTGCATGGTTACCTCCACCAATGCTAGTTTTCGTCGCTGGAGTACACTCTCCAGGAAAAGTTCATGGTCAGAGTACATCTCTCTGATAGGTTTTATCCCACCCACAAATGTTTTTGGAAATAGAACTAACTCAAGTAGGTTCCCGTGTCCGCCCTTGACCGTGGGCACGGCTGCTTGAACAGTTTTACACTCTGCAGAGGTTGTACACTTTCACCACAAGAGATAAGTCATCTTAATAGCCAACATGCTTCCTTAGGCATGAGACCCAGATGGTTTATCACAAAGCCTTTACCTTACTCCAATTTAGCTAGATACCACCCCGCTGAGGTTTCACCGCTGAAGGGTTATATCCGCCACAGTCAGAAGCCCCTCTTGCGCCGTATGAGTAAACCAGTGCTCTGGCACCCATCTTCCGTGATGATATCTAAACTAAACATTTGCAAGTTAATCAGCTAGGTCGTACCCATATAGACTTGTGGTTGTACTGTTTTACACCAGGAGGTCAGTACAAGATTCAGTCCTTAATTTGTCCAGGCGGTTCTTACCACAAACCACGGGTTCTCGTGCGACATCAGCACCATCCACTCTCACCAACCGCCCAGACAGGTAAAGCAGATTTTTAGGGTTTTGAGAAGCATAAAATAGTTGTAGCAAAATACTCAGCTACGTACATCCCATGACTGTCCCAAAACAAATTCTTATGTTTTAAAGATTGATGATCAGGGCAACTAGTGCCCTGGACTTTGACAAGACTAGCATGGCATTTTAATTCGACTTATAGCTAGTAAAGTTATCATTAAAATCTATGGTGACAAGGATAAGGTGATTCAAGTATCAAGGGATGGCATAATAAATTAAAACAACATCAAGTGGGCATGTAGCTACCTTAAGCTTTGACATATATTTGCATAGTAAATTAGGCATGCAAGTTGATAGTTTAAAAGAACATAGTTTTGCATAAAATGTAGGATCAATATGATCAAAGTGATGACTTGCCTTGCTTGTTTTACCACGGCCTTGATTGCTCTAATTCAAAGCCTTCTCAGTCATTGATCTTAATTTTACTAGTCCTCTCTTTTACCCGAGTCTTGGTCTTGTTCGAATCCGTCGTCCTGTTGAGTCTTCAAATTCTAATACGTGGCACAGAAAAGAAGGACCAAATAAATCCAAACACTTTAAATGCCCAAGTTAATTTAAATTATGCATTTATTACGATTTGAGAATAGAAGGATGATTTGGGTTAGTGTGCCGTAAGCACAGCGGTAGATGAACTGGGCGGAGGAATGAGGTGGCTGAGTAGCTTTACCGTGAGGGAAAATTAGGATAAGAAGGGATCCGAGGTGAAGGAGTATTTTACAGGAATTACCTGCTTTGGAACAGTAAGTGGCCAACCATAGCCGATTGGGGAAGGCGAGGTTCGATCTTTTATCTGATGACTTTCTCTTTATTAATTTATATTCATCAAGGAAGCCAAGTGAGTCAGGCAGGACTTACGGATAGATAAAAGGGGTTAGCGAAGACAGTAAAGAGAAATAGAACCTTGTGATTTTGGAAGACATGTATATTTACACGAGATGGGTATAATTTTAAATATTCAATGTAACTTCGATATTTCATGTGGCAATACTCATTTAAGACTGCGACTACCAACTTAATGAACCCATCTTTTTAATAGTTTTATTGAAGTATGGAGTTGGTGATTTTAGTCCAACTTTTAAGGTTGATTATTCTGCTTAATTAACAAGGTTATTAGAAATGGTCGTTGATTGTGATTTGCTGGAGAGGGGTGCTATGAATCAATAGGGATCTTCTTAATAAAGCTATCATTAAATTTAAATCCCGATATAATGATGGGGAATTTGGATGCGAGACAAAGATTAAGGATTGCTCTTTCTTATTCAAGACTTTCTTAATCATATTTTATTTGTCATCTTAAATCTCAGTATTTTAAGATAATGTTAAAGTCTTTACTACAAATATTCTTAAGCATTTTCTTGAAAGGATAGTTGTCATGACCTCAACGATAAGTAAAGCAAACTTTATATTTTATGTGACACCCTGATGATTTCTGAGAGATCACTCTAACGAGCGGGGTAGTTTCAAATCCTTGCTATTGAAATGTTATATCTGATGATACATTCATTCATATTACTATGGTAATTACCTTTGTTTCCATTGTTTTATTTGTCCTAGACTAGGCAAGATGAAATGGGGAAATTCTTAAGCTTCATGATTTAAAATCTTTCGGCCAAGATATTATTTTTATCTTGTTAACTTCATGTTAATTTCTAGATGCTAGGAAAGAGTTCATGGCAAAGGCTCATTTTAATTAACCTTGTGCATGAGAATTTACTTATTAACCTTGATTGTCCTATAATTGACTAATGCCTAGTTTTTAATTTAATTGCATAAATCTTGTTATTATGAATTTATAAATAATCCCTTATTCTTATTACTACCCACAATTTATTTCAATGTATGCTGGATCATTTGCATAAGGATTCATCGTTTAGACCAAGGGGTGAAAAGTTAGGCAGTTAACTGGCTGGGCCCACAAGTCATTACAGAGATGAAGGCTGTTTGGTCGGCTGAAATAGAGCACAGGGCAGTAGGGGAGGGAAACAGGGGAACTGGGGTGGCGCCGGAGCCAGGCGGCGTCGCCGGCGGGGAGCGGCCGGGCAGGCAGCGGTGGTCGGCGAAATGGAGCCCCCAAGCGACGAGGCTCCGGGGGGGGTAGCGGCTTCGGCCGGGGAGGCGACAAGGCCAGCAGGCGGTGGAGCTAGGCGACCGGCGGGTGAGGTGGAAACGAGGCGCCGACGGCCAGGAAGGAGAGGGGAGAAGATGGCGAGCGCATGAGCACGAGCAAGGAGCCGGGAGCTCACCTGAGCGGCTGAGTTGGCCGGAGGGCGGCGGAGGCGAGCCGGCGACGGAGACTAGGGGCGGCGGCGGGTGGCCACCGTGGAGGGGTCGCTCTGGCGGGGGAGAGCTGCGGTCGGCGGTCGGAGGAGCTCCAGCGCACCGAGAAGAAGCCCCCAGCGCAAGGAATTTGCCCGGGGCTGACCGAGGAGGAGGCGGTGGTGAAAGCGGCGGCGGCCGGCCGGAAATGGGGGAGAAGCGCGATGGGGAAGAAAAACTAGGGGTTCGGCCGGCTTCTTATAGGTGGGGAGGGGAGCAGTCATTTCACTGGTGCGCACGTTCGGGGGAGTACCGCCGGCATGGGCAGCGGTATGGCACGGAGTACGCTGGCATGGCTGCGAGTACGGCGGCATGGGGCGGTGCGGAAATGGCGGAAAACCATGGGTGGGAGCTGGCAAACCCGGGGCGGCGCGACTGTAGTTGGTGGGCGCGACCTTCACACGGGGTCGGGCTGGCGCGAGGAACAGCGGCGCGCGCGGAGGCGGGCCGGCTCGGCGCGACGGGAAGCGAGAGAGGAGGAAGGGGGAAGAAGAAGCAGGGAGGAAGGGGATGCGCGCGGTCGGGTGGGCCGGAGGCCAGGGAAAGGAAGTGCGGGCCGGGCGGAAGAAAAAAAGAAAACAGGCCGGGGGAGAAGAATAGATGAGCGGCTGGGCCAGGAGGAGAAACGGGCCAGGCCCAAACTTTGAGAAGGTAAATTTCTGAATTTTTAAATTTCAGGTCTAGATTTGTCAGTAGATTTGAAGTTAAAAACTTGGTTCCAATTTTGGATATCAACATTTTGATTTTTAAAATTGTTCGAACTCTGAGAAATACTTCTTAATTTTTCCAAATTTGAATTTCCGGATACGAAAATTAGATGGAAGGGTTTTATATTGATTTTTGATTTCTATTATTGGCCTAGAATGACCAGATTTAAATTTTAAAGTTTGAATTTAATACTCCCAAGGAGTTTTGGATTCTCCTTAATTGTAAACTTTAAATTTTGTTTCTTGATTCCAAGATTTGGATTTTCATTAATCGGGCTTTTAGCAATAAATCAAATCGAGAAATTTGAACTTCGCCAAAAACTTTTTAGAAATGCAGGAGAAACAATTTAAAAGATTTTAAAATTTTCGTAATTACACTAGTTCCCTATTTGGGATGTCACACCATGTTGTGCTGTGCCAGCCCACCTTGCCTTCGGCTAGGCCCCCAAAGCACGACAGGCTCCGTGCCGTGTCAGCCCTGGCCCAGTTCTAAGTAACTATAGATGGCGAAGGTGGCAGCAGCCGCCATCTTCATTCCACTCGTGCTGCCTCATTTAAAACCTCGTTCAAATTAAATTAATTGCGTAATTGCATTTTTTTGTCTTGTCATTTTAGACTAACTGTGGTGAGAGTACCAGCAAGCACCATGCATGTTGGAGACAAGATGAATGCGACAAGATGCCTAGTGTTGCAAGCACCATGCATGTGTGCATTCTGAGATAGCTAGCAAAACGATGCATGTATTAGCTATTTAAACAATACCTAGTTTTGACAAGACGGCACAACTAGCATTGTAGACACCATGCATGCATGCCTTCTGAGATAGCTAGTAAAAGAGACGTATGCATTAGCTATTTGAATGACACCTGAATGTGACAAAACGACACAGCTAGCGCTGCAAACAACATGCATGCATGCCTTCTGAGATAGCTAGCAAAAGGGTTAAAGGGATGCATACATTAGCTGTCTGAATGACACCGTTACTGCTGGCGTTGTGCCAGTTTGCACCGTGCCTGCCTTGTTAAAAACCTAGTTGAAATTGAATTAATTGTATAAAAATATGGGCACATAAATATTTTTGGGGAAAAGTGAAAGTTTCTGGATATTTTATATACAATGTTACTGCCTCATTAATAACCTTACATCCTAGAGTGGGGTTCCTCAAGTAAGGAAAAAAGTATAGTAATAATATACTTATATAGTAACTACTCTTGAATGTTCAGATTGTTCATGCTTTCGAGGTTAACGTACGCCTACACGATCTCAGGATACTCCAGTTGGTGTTGTTGTCGCTCTTTATCCAATTTCCAATCCTTGGCGCATATAATTGCGTCCACCATCTTAGGCATAAGGGATGATCTCCTTTCTTCAACTATTCTTCCTACCGTACTGGACGTCGCTTTTGAAGAAACGGTGGGCACTGACACTAGCAAAATATCCCGTGCGAAACGTGACAGCACAAGAAATATCTGCTTGTTATTTTTCCACCACTTAAGCAAGTCTATCTTGCCTCCGCCAGCAAGATCAGGATCAGTGTTTGCAAAAACATGCTCTAGGTAGTGGTTCAGCTCTTGAGACAAAATTTCACTTGGGGGCCACCTAAGACTGAGAGGACGAAGAACTAGACTTGCCCTTTAGCTTCTTCCACAAGTGCGATGTTTAGCTTGTGTTTCCTTGTTGCGTCTACTGTGAGGCCTCTGATCTCACGCTGCTGCCAAGTTTGTCATGATACAAGCCAAAAACACAAGGCATTCACCTATTCCCTCCATGCCGATTTGCAAACCCGCCAACTTTTTCATAGGATCGAAAATGATAGCAAAGCAATATAGGTGTGAAATAGAACAACAATATAGGTGTGAAATAGAACTGAAATGTCTAACAAATTTTCCTCTATTGCTGCAACAGCATGGCCTAAAAGGGGTCCTCCCTTGATTTCACAAGTTTATTTGCAATTAACCAAATAAATTCTATAACTAAGAGGTAGGGTAATAAATACCGGATAGAACCTTTGTTGCTTTATAAAAATATCTTAAAACTCTTGAAAATGACTAGCAATCTGCCAATTTAAATTAATAACTATCAATTCATTGTTTTGA
This sequence comes from Dendrocalamus latiflorus, assembly GCA_017311315.1. Classification (NCBI taxonomy): domain Eukaryota; kingdom Viridiplantae; phylum Streptophyta; class Magnoliopsida; order Poales; family Poaceae; genus Dendrocalamus; species Dendrocalamus latiflorus. Next base: position 1,818,067 of record CM029633.1, on the reverse strand, counting down.
GAATTGGTATTGACAAAGACAGATATAACATGTTCATACCCTTGTACTTTCTTTAGCATGATGTATGTCGAGTTCTACCTCACCTTCATGTCAATACCAAATTTTCTTGGCTTCTTCCCATTGGCCGTATAGTACTCCACGAACTTGGCTACCACTTATAGAGAATTTGTGAAGTAACGAATGGCATCGTGGATACTTTTCAAATATCCGCCAATTGCTTGTATACCGTCTTGAACAACAAGGTTTAAGATATGACATACACATCTCTAATGGAGAACAAACCACCAATATATATCTACAATCTCAAGGTGAGGATGTTCATAGCGGTTGTGTTCAGCAATGCGTTATCAAGAGTTATAGAAATAATCTTATCATCTATCTCAAAAATCATCAAGTACGTCTAGTATACGCTCGATAATAGCCTTGTTCGTGTGTGATTCATTAATTACCTTAAACCCTATGACTCTCTTGTTTAGTTTGTAATTATCGTCTAAATAATGGGCTGCAACACTAAGGTAGGTACTTCTCTGGTGTGATGATGTCCAAATATCTGAATTTATATAGCAAAAGAGAACTAAACTTGTAGGAATAGTTCTTTTAATTCTGCTAGTTCTTTATGATAGATTCGTAAAATATCAGATGTGGTAGTTCTCCTACTAATATGTTGGTATTGTGGGTAAATGCCATGTTGGATCATTATTCCGAACGTACGACTTTCACCCATCCTAATCGGTTGATCTTCTGAAACAATATATTTAGAAATTTGCAGAAAGCGGGTTGTACATCCAAGTACTTATAGAGGCATCGGCCTCGAAGTTCAGTTGCGTTTGTACTCCCCCTTGACTATGCTCCCTTATCTTGCTCAAGCATGCCATGTAGTGCTAGTTCAAGTGCTCCATCCCTCCACCTATACGAGCAGTTAATTAAGATTTGCAATAATTACAAGTTGGGATGTCTACTGTTTGGCCGTCTCAGATTTCTTGACCCTAGGTCATCTGCTTCTAGAAATCCGCCCTTCGTCCAATGGTGTGGCTGCCAAACGTGGACCTACCAATGCTGCCATCCATAGACAGGGGAGAGAAGTCTAGTGTCCCCGTTGGCTTCGGTCCGCCTTGGTAATCCTAGTAGTCCTCCGTACCATCCATATGACGGTTATCCATGCCGTAGTCTTCCATGCTTGGTGAGAACTGACGAGCATCAACGGGAGTCGAAGTCGGAGAACTAAAGAAGCGGCGGCAGGAGCTTACAATAAGTTGCCCTGCTAGTCTTTTCATGCTGCGACTCCTCAATAGCATACCGCCCGGGAGTTTCTTGGTGCTCCAACTCCTTGATAGCATAATGAACTTTATATTATACAAACTTGGTGTTTCGGTAGTGAAGAAATGAGGAGAGGAAGTGGATTTTATAGCCAATGAGGAGAGAAACTTGGATTTGTGTTTCGGTGGTGAAGAAATGAGGAGAGGAGGTGCTTGATTTTATAGCCATCAAGCAAAAGATCGTTGCCTGCTCCTCCTCTTGGCCATTGCCTAACTCTATTTTCTCGTTAGTCTTGCTCACTCATCTCATCGGTTGTCACTTCAAGTCCTCAATTCATCATGCAGGCGTTGTGCCCGTGACTTGTTCAATCGCTGGTGGTTCTCTCCAATATTGATGCATGCATGCAAGCTTGATTTGAGTGAAAAGCCGAACAACCATGCATGTACTATTATACTGTATGTTTTGCTTTTGCATGTACCCACACACCACAATACCACACGTCCACTCCACAGTCCACACCACCACCAATGACCAGTCCACCACATGGTCCACACCACTGCATGTTTGCAGTCTGCACCACCCATGGACAGATGGACATGGCGTCATGCATGTACTATTGTACTGTATGTTTTGCTTTTGCACCACCCATGCAAGCTTGATTTTGAGTGAAAGCCAAAAAATCATCATGTACTATTGTACTGTATGTTTTACTTTTGCATGTACCCACACACCATAATACCACACGTCCACTCCACAATCCACACCACCACCAGTGACTAGTCCACCATATGGTCCACACCACTGCAGTCTCACCACCTATGGGCTGATGGATATAGTGTCATAGACTGATGGACATGACATCATGGCTACATGGGCGGATGGGCCAAGGCGGCATGGCCCCAGATTCTCCCAAGTCCCAACTCACAAAAAGCCGTACGCCTGTGGCGGTGCTTCCTGCACATCAGTAGTGGCCAGCTATCCTCTCCTATCAATCTTTCATGACCAATCAAAGGCTTGTAGCTCTCCTCCCTCTTTATCTTCGGGCTGAAGGCAAGCAAGTGGCCGGCTTGATCTCCTCGCTTCCACACCATTAATGGAGCTCCAAAGAGATGCTTGGTGGAGCAAGGCCTGGTCATGGTGCTCACGGTGCAAGACGAGGTGCGCAGGTCTTCCTTCCATGCGGTTCTACCAGCTCGACATCTCTGACCTTGCCTCCATCGCCGACTTCGTGTCTTGGCTCTGTGATGACGTCGGCGGCAGCCTCGACGTTCTGCTGAGTTCAACACTTTAGCAGTCATGAGTCTCCTCATCCACTATTGACCCTAGCCACAGAATCCCCATGCGGCCATGCCAAGTAGCCCCCGATCCGAACCTCATCCTCTCCCTAATCGCCACTCGTCGAGATGGCATTTGGTGGAGGCTGTAGTTGTGAGGCCGCCGATTGCAATGAGCTTCTCTCCGTGCCCCGCCGACATTGACCTCTGAGGTAATGAGGATGAACCCGACGTGTGGGAGGCGGAGCAGTAGCGATGGTGGCTGCCGCCGTGCCCATCATGCGGGGCCGGTCCAAGCATGACACACTATGCTGGACCGGGCTGTGTTGCCCGACGAGCCGGTTTTCTAGGCCAGACACGACTTTCTATCCGTGTCGTGTCAGCATGGCCCACGTTGTGGGTATATGTTGGGCCTCGGGTTGGCACAGAAAAGCCCGACCTGACTCCCACCTCTAAACATATGCTTAACAATAAACATTAAAGCAAATGTATAAAACACAACTAAATATTTCCATTAAATCATATTTCTGAACACTAACTACCTAAGCATGCCATTAAAGTTTGAATATGTCAACTAAAGGTGATACATGAATTATTGTTTACGTGTGAAATAAATGTGCTACTCCTACCGCCTTCAACATCCACCTAAAAACAACAACAAAGCAAGTGTAGGTCTATGACTCAGCGAGTACATAGCACAACAGTAAGCATCCTCTGCATATATCTATTCACCCTTTCATTATCATTAATTTTCTATCATGCAATTACATTTCCTTTTACTGTTGCAATGCAATATACATGTATCAACTTCTCTTTAGCTTATACCAGTATAGCGGAGTGAGCACCCGTTGATGCTCACCCAAGCCTGCCCTCTTTCATACGAGGATCTCAATAACCCGTCCTTTTTCATACAGGGACCTCAATAGCCCATCTTTTTTTTTCATAAGGGGATCTCAATCTCCACTCCTGTAGAGTGTCTACCAAAACAAGTCTTAGTTTTTCCCACTTCCATGAGAGGTCCACATAAAGTAGACCATAGATGCTACAAAAATCATCTATTTCCATGGAATGAATGCACGTGATGCAACATTTCCATTTAGGCATATCAACACGTCATGTTTTCTTAACTATCATTCACCAACATGTCAACATCAGTTTTTCATATCATGTACCATTACCATTACCCATTATCATGACATCAACTAAGAATTATTGTAAAATTATCATGTAAACAGGTAAACATGTATAATCATCTCATGTGATTTAACTTATTGCTATATATAACAGGAGCGCTTCACTTCATTTTTTTAAATTAGATCCTCTTCATGTGATTAAACTTGAAAGTATATTTTCATGGCACTTGCAGTTTCATCTCGAGCTTGGCGGACTTCAAGAGGCGTATCACTGGTACAATTTTTCTTATTTGTTACCTTTCATTTATTTGTAGCTTGAATGGATTACATACATTGGTTCAACATTTCGCCAGTCTGAAAGCACCATTTAGATTCCATTTGCAGATTTTCTTAACCCTGATGGTTTTTCTGATTCTATATTACTATACGACGAGCAGAAAGATGTTTCCGAGGTAATCATATGTGGTTCAACGTCTGGTTGTGTATTTGTTGTATGGCTTTGAAGTATTTACTACTTTTGCAGGTTATGATAAGACACAGGAAATATTCAAATGCTACACTAGCACTTAACTTTGGATTTACACTGTCCAGAAACATATATGATCAGGTAAACTCACATTGTCAGGAAAAGAAATGTATCTAGTAAACCATTAAAACTGGTATACGAAAACATGGCATCTTGGTCATTTGAAAGCTTCAGTAATTAAATGATTGAGAACTGATGGACCTGTTGCTGAAAATATAATTCTTAAGTTGTAAATAATTTTTTTTGGGTCATTGACCAAGGAATCGTATGTGCATGTTAGATGCATATTGATTCTTTAAAGACTGCCCCCATGATATTTGTTACTGCACATGAATAGTTTTAGTAATTTTTATTATGCATTGTTCAGTCACGCATTTTGATAGATATGCCAGAGCAAGATCCATTGTACAGGAAGATTTGATATGTGGCAAAAGCATTGTTGTCCAAAATCCGAAGATATGTTCAGTTTTGGCTGCAGTAAAACGTCTTTTGCCATAAAGTATGTGGTTGGGCAATGGGCAGTTATTTACAACTAATTTGGTTTATGCTTCAATTATTTGCTATGTTTTCTTTGCAACATTCAGTAAAGGAAATATCAGAAATGTTTAGGTGAAAGTAATTCAGAAAGTGGCTCTAGGGGCATATTCTCTGACAGCACAGAAATTGCAGAAGTTTATGCCAGTGTGTCTACCATGTTGTACAGTAAGCGATCTAGTTAGTTTTTATTTGAAATTGACTTTGTTAAGTTCCTGTACAATTTGATGATTTAGAATGACAAGGATCAACAATAGAATTTGACTGGTACACCTTGAAATTGGGCAGTGGTAACTGTCAACTTCACTTACACAGGGAGGGGCCAAGCTTGAATGAGTTTTGAAGAGTGAAGTACCAACTTTATTATTTTTCACATTGGTATTTTTCCAATTATTTCGGTACACTAATTGATTATTTCTGGAATGACAACTAATATTGGAAATAGCTATAATCAAGTCAAAGTAATTGCAAGTTCTGCAATAACTCCAGTGTGGTGAGAACATGGTCTCTGCTTGTTTTGCTTATTATGAAGCATGGAAAGAGGGAGGTCAAACTCTCTGGAGGAAAAGGGATGGGGATTCCCCAGATCTTGCGTGCATTTGTCAATGTTTTCTGTGCCACATCACTTGAAGGTGCTCCGCTATTTTTGTATTTGCTATTTGTTTTGCTTCTTCTTGTTCCTTCTTTCTGGTAATTTCCCTTTAGGTATTAAAGAGTTTCTGTTAATGTTCACTGACATGATAACAACCTCTTTAGAACTAGAAGAGATGGCCATGGAGGCTGCTGAAAATGATGATCGGCTTGCCAGAAGTCCTTTGAAGAATGCGGAGAGAGAAATCCATGCTCACCGCAAGTTGCTCTCGCACCTTGATGGCATGATTCAGGGCCATTCTGCAACTATTGAGGTGAGGACGCAAATAATAACTGAGAATTCTGTCTCTTCAAAAAATAACTGAGAATTCGGAAAATCATATACAATAGATGCCATGCCGCACTATCCCATTGCAGTTTTTGCATTCTGTCAGCACCTACACTGTATGATAAGTATGGAGATGCGGGCACTATTTTTCCAAAAATAACAACCGATGCATATTGTTCCACATTCCACCTGTAGAAGATTACATGTGGCTATGTAAAATATTTCAGTTGGTGTATGTATATTTTTTTATATATATTTACATATGCATTCTTTGGCAAAGCCCAAATACAACTCAGGCATGAATGTTCCTAATAAATTGGAGGTATCCATAATTAATGATTATTATGCTTGTAGGTAAGAGTGATTCATTGAAGCAAATGAATGAACAAAGAGGTTACCTTGAAATACAAATTGAAACAGGCTATTGTGATAGTCTAACAGGTGCAAAACTGCAACTCGGCCTTCTGAAGACCATTCCATCATGTCGGATTCATGCGTTGAAAACATTGTCCATTGATTATTTCCCGCTTAATAATCAGATTTGATTTTGTTGCAGGGGCTTGAAAATGTTGCTGACCCTGCATGTAGGAACATGTACCCCTTCAGAAAAAAGATGGCTAAAGATCTACTTGTCTGCGAGCTCCGTGTTTTGCAAAGCGCTAGTGCATGGGTTGCAAACTATTGGGAAACTGTAAACATTTCATGATAATCTCATCCACTGGGCAATGGCTCTTGGACAGGAGCAGGCAAGGAAGCTGTTCATATGCACGGCAGTCACTTGCTCTCTGAGCGCTTTTGTCAACTTAGCAAAAACAAAATCGGCGGTTAATATGGAGATGGTTGAGAAATTGAGGTGCCGTGCAGCCATGCTGCTGGAAACATAAGGCCTTTTTGGAGTTTCGTCGAAATTTTGGAGGCTTGATGTTTCCTTTTCCATGAAATTCCTGTGAAATTCATTCATTCATTCCAGTCCCTGATGGTCCCGGTAGTTAATTTCTTTGTCCGTTTCCTTGCTAAAAGCTAATTACCGATCTGGTATGATCTCCTTGGAACAAGACGAAATGGTACAGTACGTGACATGTAAATAATATAGTACGCACTGGTAGACAGCATGCATGCAAAAGACTTTGGCCCCACTCTTTTTCAGGTTTTTGGTTTCAGCTTTTAGTTTTTCTACAGTAATTAGGGTGCCTTTGGTTGAGCTTTTAGGAGTTGTTTTTTGCTTCCAAAAAGCCAAAAGCCAACCAAAGGGGTGGAAACCAGAAGCTGCTTTTTCAGAAGCAACTACTTTTGGGTAGTACAGTTTTGAAAGCACCTTAGACCCTGATTTTGGCTTTTGGCTTTCTGCTTTTTGAAATGGTGAAAATAGAGAGCTGTTTCACAGTTGTTTCAAGGAAAATAGAGATAAGAGGTAAGTTTTATACTTGTTTGAACCAAACAGCTTACAACTTTTCCACAGCCCACAACCTACAGCAGCTTTTCCACAGCCCACAGCTCACAATAGCTTTTTCAGAAGCCACAGCTCAACTAAACACACCCTTAGTTCTTATAAAAAAACACACCCTTAGTTTTTAAATGAAGTGTTTTTTAAAAATACGGTTTACTAGTTAATTGTAGTACATACTGTACCGGCTTCATTTATATTGGTAAAAACCACACGTGAATTTCTATTACTCTGTAATGTCTCGTATAAATTGCCAAAAAGTTACAAACCGTAACCAAAAACCATAAGTCTCAGCTAAAAAGAACATACCCTTTATGTGATATGATCTCTATCGGGTGCCACTTGCCTACACTGGTAATATAGAATGCATGACCCCAGTGCACTGCATTCTTTTGCATGCGCCATCCAAGCAAAGCTTGCTTAATTCTGTTGTCTCCTCCTTAATTTCCTTCAACCTCTCACCATGTTTGCTATTTTTAGCCATTGATATATCTGCAATGGATGGACTTGGCTATTAGCCTCTCAATGGCACCTCCTCCCTCCTCCTTTCTTGCTCCCGGCCACTTCTCTTTTTCTCGTACGATAACAAGTATCATGCATGTATAGAAAAGATTAATGCCCAGCCGGCCCACAGATTAGATTTTGGAGGAGGTGAGGGAGGAGGAGAAGACGGAGGAGGTAGGCAGGACAGGATGCTGCAGCGGGCGGCGAGCAACGCCTACTCGTGGTGGTGGGCGAGCCACATCCGCACCAAGCAGTCCAAATGGCTCGACAACCACCTCCAAGGTGATCCGTCATCCACTCTACCGTTTTGATTATGTGCACATTCCCATGACTCAGTTAAATGCAAGTTTCAGATTGATTAGTCAGGTCAATCTTTCAAGTTCTGAAGTTATTCTCAGCCTTCCACATGTGGTTCTTGCTGTAAGATTGCCAGTATTCCCATGTTGGTTTATCAGGGGTAAATCTGTATTCACCATTAGAATCAGCTTAGCCCTGTTGCTTCCCTGATCAGAAGATCTAAACCTTTGGTGCCTATGGATATGGGACTAAATCTGATTGAACTTCATGCATTACTTTGTCGGACCTCCATAATTGAGGTGAAAAATAGGAAGCAAATAAGCGATACGGCTATACTTGGTCCATTCTGAGGTAAATTCCTGTGCATTAGCATGCATATGAACCAACCTGAAAAAGGACAAAGAGACTGTAGCATGGTGGAAAAGATTGTCTTGATTGATTGCCTTAATATTTTTGTTAGTTTTATTTGAAATAGCATTAAATCACACCTGCTTCTCATCTTGTGAAACTCTAGTTTTTGTTTTCAGCAGTTTTTTTTATCAGGGATCACATTCTTGGAAACGAAAAAAAAATCGGACCCTGCCGAGATTTCTGATTTTCGGAAATTTCAAAATTTTCCTCACTCATCGCCCACACTTTCAGACAAAAAAAAAAATCCAATTTGATTCAAAGATTGGAATCATATCTCCAACGGGCAAGGTCGGCTCAAGAAATGGAAGTTGTGAGATGGAAAGAAAACCACAAAAAATGAACTGAATACAACTAATCAACTGATACCTCCTGTTGCAGCCGTGCCGTCGCCCAGAGCATTGCCGACGCCGGCTCCGCCCCCTCCCTTACCGGCGCCACCTCCACCCCCTCCCTTGCCGCCACCGCCGCCCCCTCTATTCCCCGTGCCGCATCTCCCTCCTCCCTTGCCGCCACCGGATTCGCCTTCCATGGAGCTGCTGCCGGTGGCTTTGCTGCTTAGCACAACAGAAATAATATGATTCCTTGGCCAGATATCGAAAACTTATCAGCACTTGTTAGAGAGTTAGAGCAGCATGTTGAAGTTCTGACTGAAAACCAATCGAATTGTATTAAGTTCTCTATCTTCATGCTCCTGATATTAAGAAATGTCCTGTGGATGTGCAGATATGGAACACAGAGTCAAGTGCATGCTCTTGCTCCTTGGGGAGGAAGCCGATTCCTTTTCAAAGAGGGCAGAGATGTACTACAAGAGGCGGCCAGAGGTGATCACTCAGGTGGAAGAAGTATATCGGGCGTACAGGGCTCTAGCTGACCGGTATGACATCATGTCAGGGGAGCTGCACAAAGCAAACCACACCATTGCAACTGCCTTCCCTGACCAGGTCCAATATGCAATGCTGGAGGAGGAAGACGACAATATCCCAAAGGCTTTTACCCCAGTGGATCCACGCAAAATCCACAAGTCAACTGTTGATGGGTTGATGAAGAGGAAGAAAGGAGAACAGGCTGGGATGATGCGCGGGGCAAAGAACACCTCAGCTCCAATCAACAAGGAGAATGCACGAGAGGAGATCAGCAGGTTACAGAAGGAAATACTTGTAATGCAGACCGAGAAAGAATTTATCAAAAGCTCCTACGAGACTGGCATTGCAAAGTACTGGGATCTTGAGAAGGAAATCAATGAAATGCAGGAACAGGTTTGCCACTTCCAAGATAAGTTCGACGAAAGTGCGGTGATTGAGGATGATGAAGCCAGAGCCTTGATGACAGCGACTGCCCTTAAATCTTGTGAGGACACTATTGTCAAATTGCAAGAACAGCGGAAGACTTCTGCCAGCCAGGCAATGGGAGAGTCGGAAAGAGTCAAGCTTTTCAGAGAGAAGCTGAAGGCTGTAATGAACGAACACGGCAAATCGCTATCAGATTCTTCTGAGAAAAACATACGGAAGAATCATGGTGCTGAGAGGGAGAATGTGTACCATGTCAAGCTAGGTGAAGTTGAGATGCAAACAACAATTGACAAGATCAAGGAACACTTTGAGAGGGACTGCAACATCTCCATGGCAGAAATCACAGAGCAGATTGATGAACTTGTCAATAAAGTTGTCGACTTGGAGCTCATGGTTTCATCGCAGACCTCACAGATAGACAGACTATGTCGGGAAAACAATGAATTGGAGAGCTCTCTGCGGAGCCTGGAGGAAGAGAATACGGCCCTTGCCGGTGGCTCAGGTGAACTAAATGAGAAGCTCAAGCAGATAGAAGCGGAGCTCATCAGAGTGCAGGCTCTTGAGAGTTCCTTCCATAAAGACGAAAGCACAATCCGCTCGAATTTTGCTGAAGCAATAAGCAGATTCAGTGATATATCAGAGATGTTGCAATCACCAGTTTGTGAGCACCAGGCTGGTTCTGCACACACGTTGGCAGATGAAGAAGCACCATCAGAGCCATCAAGCAAGTACTGTGGTGACACGAAGGAAGAGGGGGAGGATACTGACACGGGCACTGAACCAGCATCCGGTGATGCTGCACCCGATGGTCCTAGTGAAACGCAGGCGGCAAGCATTGATGCACCTGTCGGTACCACCACAAGCAGCGGCCAATCAGACATTGGGCAAGACAAAAGTTCGCGGGAGAGGGGTTCCTTAGAACGGCTTCGTCATATCTCTTCCGATAACCTTGGAGGGTACGATGAACAAGAAGAGATCAGCAGGCACGGTTCGTCATCTTCAGTTGCTGACATGACGAAGCTGCATGAGCGGCTCATGGATGGTCTCGAAGATAAGGAGAAGGTCCTCTTATCCGAGTACACTTCGCTCCTGCAGGACTACAAGGATGCCAAGAGAAGGCTTACGGAGGTGGAGAAGAAGAACCAGGACTGCCTGCATGAGATCAGGTCGCTCCGTGAGCTGGTTAACTCTGCAGGAGACAAGGAGGGTTCATGCAGTGGTCACCAGAGGAATCCTAGTGCTGATGGGGGCGGCACTCGCAGGCGTCACAGAAGGACGCCGAGCTATGCGTCTCTTCATCAGAGGGGACAGAGCCTCTCTTCCATTTCTAGGTTGATAAGAATGGGTTCGACCATTCAAGAAGGTGATGAGAGTGAGATATCAAATGACGCTGCTGTCGATCCGGGGAGCCTTAACCTGGAAGACCTAAGGCTGCCGGCTGTTGCCGAGGCGGAAAACACGTCGCCTCTCGAGGAGAGGTTCAGAAGAGACATCGACACGCTCCTGGAGGAGAACCTAGAGTTCTGGATGAAATTCAGCTCGTCTTTGCAGCGGGTGCAGGAGTTCCAGGACAAGCACGAGGCTCTGCAGTCCGCCATCAGGACGAAGCTCACAGATGGCGACAGGCAAGACGCGGCGGAGAAGAGCGGCAGTAAGAATGAGGCGTCCGTGTCGGCGGCGGAGACGGAGAAGCAGCTGAGGGCGCTCAAGACGGAGCTGCAGGTGTGGTCGGAGCAGAACGCGATGCTGAGAGGGGAGCTGCAGTGCAGGTTCACGTCGCTGTGCGACATACAGGAGGAGATAACGGCGGCGGTGGAGACGGAGGGAGCCCAGTTCACGTCGTATCAGGCAGCCAAGTTCCAGGGGGAGGTTCTCAACATGCAGCAGGAGAACAACAAGGTCTCCGATGAGCTGCAGGCCGGCCTGGACCACGTCAAGGGCCTTCTGGCGGAGATCGAGAAGGCGATGGCGAAGCTGCACAAGAGCGTCGTCGTCAGCCTGTCGCCGGAGCCCAAAGACGACAGCAGCGGCACTGCTCTGCTGGCGCGTGTGCCGTCCAAGTCCAAAGTGCCGCTGCAGTCCTTCCTCTTCCCGACCAAGAACAAGAAGACGTCTCTCTTGGCCCGTGTCACCCCGGTGCTGCAGAAACAGCAAGTAGAGATGAGGTTCCTCACCAAGATGCCGAGGTAGCAAGCAGCACAACCTGCTCTGCCTGCCTGCCTGCGTCTAGATCCAAGATCCTTTTTCTTTTTTACAAAATCTCAGCCCGAATCCTAGTTTCACTGCCCATTATTAGTCAGGCATGTTTTGCTCAGTGCTCCTAACTATGAGACGATCCATCAGGTTGTTTATTTCTACGGCAGTGTAACCTCTGCGATCAACGGAATGATCTTTTATTTTTCATCTGCTATGGTATCAGAGATATACTCTTGTAGTTTGCTCGATGTCAGCAACACTTGCCTTTCTACGAGAACCTTTCGTGGAAAATAAAGAACTTGAGATCCGTTAGGTGTGTCTTTCGAGAAGCCTGACGAATCAAATGCTCACTATGCTCTGATAAACCGGTTTATCAGAGCAAAGTTCATATTGTGCCTCCGGTTCATATTGTGTGCGCCTAGACATTTATCAGAGCAAAGGTTTGGATTAAGATTTACTGTAGCCACCGTTGCTGCCACCTAGCCTCCGGTCGTCTTCTGCTGCCCCAGGAGGAGCGATCCCCACTCCCGGGGGTGGCCATCGCATCTGTGCCGCGCCGGATCCGAGACCCTGCGCCAGATCTGGACGAAATGGTTATATATGTGTTTTCAGGTTTTCGGTAAATAGTAACGATTGGAACAGTTCTGGACATGGGTTCGAAATAACATCTGGGTTGGCTAGGGTTTCACCGGTCTCTTTGGGCTGAAGAGAGTTGAAAATGGGCTTTGTGGGAGTCGAAATGGTCAAAACGGATATAAATATGCCTATTTGGTTCTTGATAAACAGTGATGGGCTGGTACTGTTCGTACCGGGCTGGGTCTAGGAACAATAAAGGGTTCTGGGTACCATTCACATCATTGTCAGGGTTACTGTATATAACGGGGCGGATCGCTACAGTATTCGGATCGGACTATTGGTGAACAGTGCCTCTCATGTTTGGGCTTGGGCCTGGACTGGTTTTGGAGCACAATCCCTACCACGTAATGGTACCAATAGAAAGAACGAATCTTGAGGCCTTTCGGCGGACACGGGTTTTCTACGGTGAACAGGGGCGCGTCCCCACCTCCCGATCGACGGCACTGAGCAGGGGAATTTAACGGCGAGCAATTGGTAGCTTTGCGGTGGTTTTCGAGGGATCCTAAGGGCATGGATGGGTTCCTGGGGGTGAGTAGGTTCCATTTTAGGGGTCGGCGAGGGCCTTAGGGCATTGTAGATGGCCGGCGGCGGGAGAGTCTCTTTCGGGTCCTACCATGGCACAGGAGTTCTCCGGCCGTTTTCCGGCGAGGGCATGGCCGTTTTAATAATCTACAGTGCACGGGAAACGACATTATGGTGGTGGATTGGGCTCGGGTGGTCTCAGTTTGGCTGTCCACGGGGAGGTGGATCAAGCGGCGGTGGCATCCGCCGCTAGGGTTCTAGGGGCTCGAGGGTGCTACGGCGAGTTCGGCTTCGTGTTCGTGGTGTGCCAGAGGTGTTAAAAACGGGAGCAATCGAGTTGTAATTGAAGCATGAGGTGAATCAGAAAATTGGGCATACCTTCGGCTTTAATGGCGACCGCGGCAATACGTTGGCCGGAGGTGAGAGAGGTAGGTGTGGAGGTGCAGTGGAGCGGCCAAAGAAGCTAATGGCGAGTTTCCTTCCGGCTTTAATGCACCAGAGAGGCAGCGCGGGGAGGTCGGCCGTGGGAGCAGAAGGGGTGGGAAAGGTGCTGAATTGGGCAAAGATTCAAATGAAATCAAACTTCAGTGAAATTCAAGTTGCTTTTGAATTCCGGGTTGCTCTAACTGCCTCGTTTTGCATTGCAGGAACCAACTATATCTGCATGGGCATTGCTGCTCTAACTTGGGTTAAGAAGCTTGCCTTCACTGTGTCCTTGTTCAGGTTGAAGGCCTTTGTGTTGTCGCGGAAAATAGAAAGGCGGGTATTTCTTATTGTGCGCATAATCTGATTAACTCCTCGATCCGTATACAAACCACCTGGAAAATGATGCATATATGTTGCCAGAAGACAGGTATTCTGCTTTGCTAGCCAACAGATATTCTAGGAGATACATATACAGCAAGATTTTCTGCCTATATAGCTGTCTATGATAGATGTGATTCCTAAACTACGACATAAGAGCATTGATTTGTTCTTGCAGTTTTAATTTCCAATACGATAGTATCTTACTAATCATTCATCTATTCAAGATACATATATAGTATCATACAGTGGAGTATGCTCAGCCTCGGTAGAGTTCATCGTCGTCACATTTACATCAAACCAAACCAAGCTGATCATCATACAATTAATACTACAGTACTAGTGTTGTGTTGCTTAGCTTGCCTTGATGACATGACAATACGATGATATACATGCTGCACGTACGCACGTGCAGCCTCCTTTTGGAACTCGCTCATATATTTGTTCAGCTCATCATGCATGCCATTGCCCATTTAATTGTTTGGTCTACTAGCTTGTACTAGTACTTTTGTTTATGATCGATGGGCTCCATTTAATTACTTGCATTGTCTGAAATTAATTTACTAGTTTAGTGTCGTACTCCCATATATACCCAGAGGGCAGAGGCAGGCATACACATGCCTATTAGTATTACTCTACTGTGAAGCACGAACACGAGGTGCACATGATAATGCTAGCATATTTTTACAAACTACTCTTTTACTTATTGCATGGGGTGTAAACATGTTTAATTAAGAATCGTATAGCACAACAAACCAGTTGCAAAACTAGCCCAGCTTCCTAGGAAAAAAAGGGGCTAGTCACTCCCAACTGATTGTTTTCAGGTAGTCATCAACATATCAATTTTCTGGTATTTAATTTTAATGTCTCAAACATCAAACAAATTTCTTGTGAGCACAAGAATTCAACCAACGATTTTAGGTTGGTACTCCAGTCAACCGGAGATAACAAGGATGTACAGTACAGACCTACATAACAAATAAATATTTTGCCCTTGGATGCAGCAACGGCACAACTACTCGCAAACCTGAAAACTGCCAAACAACTCCTTGTATACTGCTGATCCCCAAAGTTGTGCCCCAGTTCCAACAAAAGCTTAGGATACTTGAATCATCACTGATTTTGGTCTCAAAATTCCAAACAATGCATAAGGATACACACAAATGAATTGAATACGATACTTGAATCGCTCATTTGCTCTCAAAATTGGGATTCTCTTGTACATGATTCTTTCTATATAAATGTGTGCCTCTACACACTGAAAATACTGGTTGAACGGAATAAAATAGATATTTTTTTTCTGGCTTGGCAAAATGGACATATATTCTTTACAAAGTTCATCATTAACGCAGTCGAACTATGTCAACATGCACATTCCATAGAATTGCATCCAGCTCCAAACCCTCCAAAATACACTCCCCTAAGTAATTGTACAATGGAGACCTGAAAGCCGGACAGGGAGACGCTGCAAAATGAAAGATGGATATGAGACATAATAACCGCAAGGAATCTCAGGACGCTTCATCCCATGTTTCAAGACACTGCTTAGGTTCATCCACTTGCAGAAACACCGCTACCTGCAATTATGCAAGCTGCGAGTTTCTCCAAACGCCCAGGGGTAATGTGATGTCGCCTTGCATTCTCGAGCTCATGCAAAAGAATATTCTCTAGCTGTACATACCAGAATTCAAAATAATACGCTCCTCCCTTTAGCGCTTTAATCAGCTTAGTAGCATGCCTGCGTGTGCTGTGGAAAGCACCAGCCAAGATATCAAGGGTATAAGATATTTCCAGAGAGCCTCAATGATCTCAACATTTCTGAGCAATCGTTGAGGTACCACCACCACCCCTCAGTGAAAGCAATGGGCCACCATAGAACCTCTTGCCGATTAGCGTAGAGTCAAGGAAGAGTACTGCAACAGTAATATCATCATGGAAGTGTCTCCTGACCCCACGATCAATCTTTTTCAAGTCTGAGTACCTCATTTCTCTTTTCTTTGCTGCCTCTCGCAGAGCTGCTTTTATTAGTTTTCTTGCAATACCCTGCAAAGGCTCTTCAAATATTTAGCAACTGGCAACTGACATAGAAACTTCCAGAGCATTGAACAACTAGACAGAAGGGAATTACGGTTGCAAGTTGCAACATAAGAGACTGAATAGAGTACCACCTATGATGATCTATCTGAGTAATGCAAGGTCACTTTGCCCAAGTTTCGATTAGGAATCCAGGGTGCTTCGCAAGCATAGCGCTTGCCCTGGACAGCCATTCAGGCAATTTCATAAAAAGATACCTTGTGTAATATCCTGAGAAGACAAGCTCGTTGATTTTGCTCAATGTGTAACAATGATGACTCTTATTGCATCCCCCCCCCCCCCCCCAACAAAACAGGGTCTAGATGCAAAAAAGTGATAAAAAACCAGGTGATAAGGATATGGCATGGATTAATGTACTCCATTCTATAACAGTGCCAACAAAAATCAGAAGACATGACAATGATGATTTTAAATATTGGACATAACATAAACAAATGAACGAACTCCAACAGAAGACAGTGAACTGACGCAAAAGCATTGTGCAGCTAACCTGGTTTGAAACAAGAACTCAAGGACCTCTTCTGCGAACAGAAATTACACACTCACAACATATTAGTTCTATTAGTCTTGATCTACGAAATAGAGCTTCTAAAGCAATACAATGACATGTGCAACCCAGAACAATTAAAAGGCTGTAGAACAAAGGAGATTGCTCTGAAAGATTCTTACAAATAAACTCTACACACATTGAAATAACAACTGGTGTTGTTTTTTGTTAAATATCAACAATATAAGGCATGCCTGAAATGGAAAGTATTTCAGAACATTGCAAAGAATTTAATATCAGAGAAAGTATGTCATGTCATCTTACGTTTCGGGGTGAACAATTAACTATATCAACAGCTTCCTGATTGCTCAAGTGCTCCCACAATCCATCTGAGGCGAATATAACAAATTGATCTTCTGCACACAGTCTGTGTGCTTCTATGGATGGTTCTGGACAAAGAATTGGTTTATGGAAGGGTTCTGGAAGCCGGAACCGCGCCAGAAGAGGCTCACGGTTAAATTCTGAACTTTTTAGATAGGCATCGCCTATTGTTCTGGAAACCTGAACAGAACGCAAAAGGCAAAGTATGAGTATTTATGGTAGTATGTTAAAGGTGAGTGGTCTTGGAACTTTGTACAAATGGCATGTCCTTAACGGCAAATAATCAAGCAATAAATTCATGGAACAAGGTGCACATAGAAACCCTAATTAAACTCCTGACCCAATTCACATGGAGTTCTTTTTATACATAATCTATGTTATAGAACTCAGTGAAGTGAAATACCTGAATAAGGCCTTTCACGCGCCAAACATTGTGCTTTAGGACCACAATCCGTGGATCATCTGGGTGTAACTGTCTTAATTCCTCCCTTACAGCCTCAATGCTTGCGTTATGCTCGGATGACAGCTGAACAGCCTTGGTATATCTGACGCCTCTTTCAACTCTCCCTAGAACAGCACGAGAATCACCAGCATTTGCTACATAAAGAACTCCTTCGTTGATGATGCCAACCAAACAACATGAACCAACTGAGGCAAGTTGCGGTTTAATGAGCCATTGCTTCCTTACAAGATTCAGAAACCCCTCCTCTGTGGTAGCATACGATTTGCGTATGACATCTGCTGAAATAGTTTGTTGTTCCGTCGCAAACTCTGCAGTGAAGCAACAGTCAGTTGTTAGTAACAGACCAATTGACATCCTGATTCATCTAAGATTACTCAACAGTTCAGGGAAACATGAGAAGAGTGAGTAGGAACTCTTGTAAATTCTAATGTGAGACATCACAATGGTTGAGATGCCTAAGCCGTCATGTTCTAAACTATCCAATTTCATCGCGCAACAACACAAAGGATAAAATCTTTCTGTGACTGTTGACATCAAGATTGTACAATGACAACAGTGATAGCGCCAGAGGCGAGATTACATACTCTTCAGATGCTGGAACAAATTATCCGCGATGAAATGTGCAGTCTCCGGCCCACCATGGCCATCATAGATGCCGACGAATGTCCCACATGGCCCTGCGGAGCTCTGGGCGTCCCCAGCGACGAGGGGGCCAGCCTCAACCTGGCTACCATCCTCAAGCAGGTTGTTAGCCTGCAAGACAGCCATGGAGAAGTCGCCGCACGCATGCCTCCCGGTGTCCTTGTACCAGAGCAGTCCATCCCTGGTCCCGTCGCCAGCGACCTGCGATTCCGGCAGAGAGGGCTTGAAGCACGGGCGCACGATACGCATGACCGTCTGCCCAACCATCTTCACACACAGAGATAGATAGACGGCGTCGTTTCCAATGATTCTCTTCTCCCCAAGGGCACAGCGATCGGCCAGCAGATGGAATTGATTCCAGCAAGGGGACCTAAACAGCTTTGTAAGATCCACCACCGGCAGGTTTGTTTCGTTTTGATCCTAGATAAGAAGAAACCCAACCTTGAAATAATCCAACTTGATGCTCAAGAAAGCTTGAAAAGCAACCAGCTTGGCCCCAAGAAACCACGAAATACTAGTCGGCAAGAAAGCTCGAAGCTCCGCTGCATGCGATCACAAGAAATCCTCCTCGACGCTGGTGCGGTCAGGCTTGCTGAAATCCGGCGTGAAATTGGGATCAAGAAGACGAAGAAGCAGGACGAAAAGAAAAGAATAGGCTTGGCCCCCAATTAACGGGCGCAAGAAACCGCGAGCCACTCGAAACGAAAACAAAGCGTAGGCAGCGAAGAATCCGGGGGCAAGCCAAGCCGAACTTGGCAAGTCAAATCGGGCGTAAGAAAGAGATAAAGAAACCTCCTTTCTTCCGAACTCGAAGGGCAGGCCGTGGTGGGATGGGATGCTTCAAGGAAGGAGGAGGAAGGCGGCGGCGGCGGCGACTTGGGGGGAGGAGGTTTCCGGGAGCGCGCGTGGGATTCGGTTTCCGCTTCCGCCGTGGGATTTGGGCAAGAAAAAGAAACCCATGTGACCGACCCCTCTCTTGCTAGCGCTACTGTTTAGATTTAATTAATAGAATTTAGATGCAATTGCAATGGTCTATTCTATTTAGCTCAGAGGAACAGGGAGAGGATGACGATGGTGATAGGGGCTTTGGGATGGTGCCTTAGTTTGGTATGTCCCCTATAAATATATTCTTTTTCCTTAAAAATTATTCTAGCCTCCCTTTTAGGGCTCTTGGAGTAACATCTCACCATTCTATGTTTTTCTACTTACTACTCCATTTGTTACATTCCTAATGGGCAGAATTGCCCCCCTGGCGTGAATGGGCAGAATTGTCCCCCTCGCGTGAATGGCGCCGTGCCATGCGAGCCGTTCGGTTAAAATTGTATTTGATAAAAAATTAATATGTAGCAAATTAAATTTTGAATTACTTAAATACCTAAAGGAGTTATGGAATTAATTGACACAAGATTAAACCACATAAAAATATAACTGCTATTTCTATATAAGATGAGAGCACAAAAATATTACCGTCATTTCTATGTCTCTCATCTGCTATGACAAGTACAAGATTCTATTAAAATGTATACATGAATTCATGGTGCACCTGGCCGCCACGGTCTTGAATGGCGTAGGTGATTCTCGGAGAAGGTGAACCTGGCGAGGGGCTGGCGTGCGTCTATGAGGTCATAGCGCGAGGCTTGTGTATGAGAAGGGGTTGCATACGACTCCGCGTAGGGGTACGACGAAGGGCCGAAAGAAGTACTGAGCCAGTCGTTCGCAGATGGGTCAATTCCCTGCGCAGATGGTATAAGTGCGTTAGGGAAGATGTTGCGATGTTTGCAGTGCGTAGTACTGTTAGAAGGCATGTACCTGTGAAGTGGGAAGTGCAGAGGATGAACCCTGTCCTTGATGACTAAGCTGCTCTGTCCAGACCTACGGATTTTGTGCAATGCCTTAGTGTGGCGCATATGTTATGTTATGTAGTTACAGCGTACCGGTGTATGTGGCTATGCGGACAATGATCCCCCGGCACAATCACCGCTGTAGTGCTGCACAATATATCCCTGATACATCTGGGTGAACTGGGGGTCACCCTCACGTAGGGCGGACGGAGCCCCATGTGCGAAAGTCGGCAACGTGTCATCTCAACGGGGCGGAGAGTTAGGGTCGCTGTTTGTACTCAGCTGTTGGCCCGACGAGGAAGTCTATACGCGCATCTCCCTCTGTGACAAGGATGGTTGTAGCAGAGTGTTGGCCCCTGCCAAATGCTGCAAGAAGAAGTGATAGTAAGAGATATGTTACAATGGAGTGCAAGAAAAAAATAGAGGATAACATATGTGAACTCCCGTACCGCTAGCCCGAAGTGCATGGAGGAGGAACGTGATAGGACTAGGGGTCCCGATCTTTCGATGAGAGTGGTAGATTCGATTGGGGAAGGATGTGACGTTGACGACCCGACTACAACCATCCAAGGACGTTGCGCCTTAGCGATTGATACACCAACTCCAGAGATTGTTCGTGACCTTGTCGGCGCACGATCAACCTAACCACGAGGGTTCTCGTTCCTGCAAGCAATCGAAGAACAAGCAAGAACAAGATGAACAGCAACTCAATTGCAAATAACGATGTAAGATTTAATCTGAAACAGGAAAACGGTGGGGTTCCGAAGACAAGTATTCGGGCGGTCTAGCCGACACGCGCGAGTACAAGGCAAAGCAGCAAAAGCTAACTTAGTCTAAACAAAACCCAAACCCTAGAAGAGGGTGCGGCTGCCTATTTAAGGGTCACGGAAGGTGGATGGTCGGCCAAAACACAAGGAAGCCGAATAGGACTCGAATTACAAGGCCCAAGGCCCACTTTGACTCGGACTGGAAAAGCGACGTGAATTGTTTTGCAGTTTCTGGTCGACTCGGATGGAGTTTGGAGGTGAGGCCGGATCCATCTGAAAGTAGACTTCAAGAGCTTTCCAACGAGTACTCACGGGCCCCGAGAAACCTTCTGGATCAAAAGTTACGGCCGTTTGAAGTAGGCGCTGTCAACAAGACCGAATCCGAGTCAAACTCGTGAACAGGACTTGGTTTGCGCTTGACGGTTCCACTTCTATACTTGAGCTCATGTGGTTCTTCCCCATGGTTCCTAAGGACAATTAAATCATCACAGGAATTAAGTAGTATTCCATTCTTTGAAACATTTGTATGCAAACTTAGGAACGCATTCACCTGATGGTTAAGTTGACGTGCTCGCGCTCTAGTCATTGGTCCTTGTATTATAGTTTCAGTTTGATATGGAGTCGGCATGGTTATATGCATGGAAAGGATGTCCTCATCATCCTCCCCTTCTTGCATTTGAGTCGTCCGCGACTCAAGCTCATCTTCTTCTCCCAAGTATGGCTTCAAATCTGCAATGTTAAAGGTGGGACTAACCCCAAAATCTGCAGGCAACTCAAGTTTATATGCATTGTCATTAATCTTTTCCAACACTTTGAAAGGACCATCAGCTCTAGGCATCAACTTAGACCTCCTCAATTCAGGAAATCTTTCTTTTCTCAAATGCAACCAAACTAAATCACCCGGTTGAAAAGTTAAATGCCTCCTTCCTTTACTACCAGCAAGTTTATATTTAGCATTCATGCGTTCAATATTTTCTTTGGTTGTCTCATGCAATTTCAACATCAAGTCAGCACGCTGTTTAGCATCAAAATTTAACTTCTCCGGAGATGGAAGTGGTAGCAAATCAATAGGAGCACGAGGCACAAAGCCATAGACAATCTCAAAAGGGCACAACTTTGTAGTAGAATGCAGCGAACGATTATAAGCAAATTCAATATGAGGCAAGCATTCTTCCCACATTTTAATGTTCTTTTTCAAAACAGCCCTAAGCATGGTAGATAAAGTTCTATTCACAACTTCAGTTTGCCCATCAGTTTGGGGATGACACGTAGTCGAAAATAACAGCTTAGTCCCCAATTTAGCCCATAAAGTTTTCCAAAAATGGCTAAGGAATTTAGTGTCACGATCGGAAACTATTGTATTTGGCACACCATGCAAACGAACAACTTCACGAAAGAACAAATCAGCAATATTGGTAGCATCATCACTTTTATGACATGGTATGAAGTGTGCCATCTTAGAAAATCTATCCACAACAACAAATATGCTATCCCTCCCCTTCTTTGTCCTAGGCAGTCCTAAAACAAAGTCCATAGAAATATCTTCCCAAGGCACACTAGGAACAGGTAGAGGCATATACAAACCGTGAGGATTAAGTCGTGATTTAGCCTTTTGACACGTAGTGCAGCGAGTGATTTAGAACAAATTTATTCCACGTTTTTCCCTCTTGGCAATTCAGCAACACGTCTTTAAAATCATCATCATGAACATAATGCTCCTTAATTGTTTCCAATCCAAAAATTTTGAAGTCAAGTTGTGAGAGCATGGTATATCTCCTAGACAATGCATCAGCAATAACATTCTCCTTTCCCTTTTTGTGTTTTATGACATAAGGAAAAGACTCTATGAATTCAACCCACTTTGCATGCCTACGGTTCAATTTTACTTGACTTCTAATATGCTTTAATGACTCATGATCAGAATGAATGACAAATTCTTTGGGCCATAAATAATGTTGCCATGTCTCTAAAGTTCGAACTAGAGCATATAATTCCTTATCATAAGTAGAATAGTTCAAACTAGGCCTACTCAATTTTTCACTAAAGTATGCCACAGGTTTACCTTCTTGCAACAGCACACCACCCAATCCAATTCCACTAGCATCACATTCTAGCTCAAAAGTCTTACTAAAATCTGGAAGTTGGAGTAATGGTGCATGTGTTAACTTATCTTTCAATGTGTTGAAGGCGTCTTCCTGTGCATTCCCCCAAGTAAACGGCACCCCCTTTTTAGTGAGCTCATTCAATGGTGCAGCGATGGTGCTGAAATCCTTCACAAAACGACGATAGAATCCAGCAAGTCCTAGAAAACTTCGCACCTGCGTGACCGTTTTAGGAGTCGGCCAACTCTGTATTGCCTCAACCTTGGCTTGATCAACTTCTATGCCCTGTGGAGTAACAACATAGCCAAGAAAAGAGACTCGATCCGTGCAAAATGTGCACTTCTCAACGTTACCAAATAAACGTGCATTACGTAAAGCATCAAAAACAGCACGTAAATGGCAAAGGTGTTCCTCTAGTGATCTGCTATATATCAATATATCATCAAAATAGACCACTACAAATTTACCAATGAAAGCACGCAAAACCTCGTTCATTAATCTCATGAATGTGCTAGGTGCATTAGTTAAACCAAATGGCATCACTAACCACTCATACAAACCGAACTTAGTTTTAAATGCTGTTTTCCATTCATCTCCCAATTTCATGCGAATTTGGTGGTACCCACTACGCAAATCAACTTTAGAGAAGACAATAGAGCCACTTAATTCATCAAGCATATCGTCTAACCTAGGAATAGGGTGACGATATCTAATGGTAATGTTATTGATCGCTCTACAGTCCACACACATACGCCATGATCCATCTTTCTTAGGCACTAAAATTACCGGAACAGCACAAGGGCTAAGAGACTCACGCACATAACCTTTATCAAGCAATTCTTGAACTTGACGCTGAATCTCCTTAGTTTCTTCCGGATTGGTCCTGTATGGCGCACGATTGGGCAAAGATGCCCCGAGAATCAAATCAATCTGGTGCTCAATCCCTCGCACTGGTGGTAGCCCTGGTGGCACGTCCTTTGGAAAGACATCCATGTACTCCTGCAAAAGATTAGTGACAGCAGGAGGCACAGAAGAAGGTACCTCCTCGAATGAAAATAAAGCTCGTTTGCAAAGTAAGGCATAGCAAATAGAAGTACTAGCATCCAGCTCATTCACATCAGACTTAGTAGCAAGAAAACATGCACCTTTCAATTTAATCTCATTTTTCATCTCATGAACAGATTTAGAGTTTTTCTTTTTATGTTGCTCAAGTTCACTTGCAACAATCTGATTTTCACTCCTATTATGCTCCTGATTTTTCTCTCTACTAGCTCTAGCAATCTCATCTTTGAAAATAGCTTCAGGAGACATAGGATGTAACACAATTTTCTTGTCATGATGCACAAAAGAATATTGGTTTGTCTTACCATGATGCAGTGAATCTTTATCATATTGCCACGGTCTACCTAACAGCATAGAGCATGCTTGCATAGGGACAACATCGCATTCTACAACATCGTGATAAGAACCAATAGCAAAATTTACTCTCACCATTCGTGTTACCTTCACCTTGCCGCTGTTATTGAACCATTGAATGTAGTAAGGGTGTGGGTGAGGTTTGGTGTTCAACGCAAGCTTCTCCACTATATCGGAGCTCACCAAGTTGTTGCAGCTCCCTCCATCAATTATCACTCGGCATGAACGTTCCTTCACGACGCACTTTGTTTGGAAAAGGATGTGCCGCTGATTTTGCTCCGCCCTCTCCATTTGTGCACTCAACACACGCTGCACAATGAGGCTCTCATAGCGCTCTGCATCTTCAGCACCAATGTGCTCTTCTTCTTGCTCCTTCCCACTACCTGCATGGTCAGCTGCAAGCATAGCATATGTATCCTCATCCAAATCACTAGGAGAAGAATACCCACCATCATCTCTCACAATCAGAACACGCTTGGTTGGGCACTCACTCCTCACATGGCCATACCCCTTGCATTGATGACATTGGATATCCCTCGTTCGTCCCGTAGATGCAACGGACGAAGAGCTCTTTGCATGTGCTTGGGCTGCCCCCTTTGTTGCTTCGGATGCCCGAGATGCCGAATTTGATGATGAAAACCGTGGCTTGCTGTTGGAGGAAGAAGGTGCAGGGGGTTGGCTTGATGGTGCGGCAGATGCACGTTGAGACCAAATATTTCCACGACCTGCAGAAACGTTAGTCCTAGTGCTCGCGCGCCGTCCCTGTACTTCTCTTTCAGCTTTACAAGCAAGATGAAATAAACGAGTGATAGAATTATATTCCTTGTAAGCTAAGATATCCTGAATTTCCCGATTCAAACCACCCATAAACCTAGCCATAGCGGCTTCCTCAGTTTCCTCTAAGTCACAACGCAGCATGCCTGTTTGCAATTCTTGAAAATATTCCTCTACGCTTTTACTACCTTGCCTCAATTGTTGCAACTTATGTAACAAATCACGTGCATAATATGAGGGAACAAATCTAGCTCGCATGATTCTTTTTAATGCATCCCAAGTTTGTGGTATGATGAAAGGATTTTTCTTACAATATTCACTCCACCAAACAGACGCAAAATCAGTAAACTCACTAGTAGCCGCCCTAACCCTTTTGTTTTCAGGGAATGCATGACAAGCAAATTTCTGATCAACAGCCAATTCCCAAGTGATATAAGCATCAGGGTTATATTTTCCATCAAAAAGTGGCATAATGAACTTAATCTTACCAAGCGATTCATCATTCTCACGTACCTCAGCCCGGCGTGGTTGACGTTGACGGTGAGCGTCCTCATCATCAATATCAGTGTCAGCCGCAGATTCGTCTCCACCATTTTCGTCCACCCTGCTGCCCAAGACACCAATGTTGGCACGAGTACGCTGAGTCGGTGCAGCGGGAGATGCACGGCCCCTCTCATCAAGACGTCTCAAAACCTCAGCAAGTGAGGTGTTGACGGTGCCAACGGAAGCCTCCAATGTTGCAAGCGTAGTGTTGGTGTCGATCTGCGCGGCCTCCAATTGGCCAAGGCGTTCGTTGGTGACCCGCACATCCTCATCAAGTCCTTCAGTGTGCAGCTTCATTTGGCGCTCAAAGTGTTGTATGATGCCCCTAGTCCGAGGGGAATGTTGCGCTGCCCGCAGGTCCTCCGGTTCCCCTGACATTGTTAGAAGAACACAAGAAACAAACCAAGAAGATAAAAATAATAAAACTGCAGGTTATGCCCTCACAACTACTGGGATGTGGTTAAATCAAGTCGCACACTCTCAACCTGTTCTGTCAAGCTCTTACAAGTTCTTACCACAGCGAGCAGGAGGTGATGGTAGCCGACAAGTCAAGACAATATCTCCTGGAAATTGGGTGTATCGCTGCCTTGGTCGCTAGTCCCTGTGAGGTGGTAGCCAAATCTGTGGAGCTATAGGTGGGCTGAGAGTGAACAAAGGATAACTAGAACCACATTAGTCAAAGCAAGTTGAATAATCGCTCAACGACGGCACCGTGCTGGTCCTAGGCTAGACCGTACTAGAGACGCGAGCCTAGAACACAAACGAAGACACACCGTGCAGAAAGAAACTAGATGACGTTGCACACGGAGTTCTGGAGCTCGAAAAAGGGTGCCGTCTTCACAGGGGACCTTAGAATCACGTGCGGAAGGGCTCTGTCAATTTTGAGCGAATTCTGAGAAACTTGATTTTTCCTCGGTTTGCGGGCCCGATTTGAGGCCCTAAACGACGTTTTTTGGGGTCGAAGCTGCCGCGTATGTGCCTGGTGGCTTACGCGGATCTGAAATCTCCAGTTTTTCCAGACTTCTTTTTTTTCACTCTATCTTCCGATTTCCTTTCCAACGGATCAAGAATCGCCTCAATCGGAGGTCGTATGCAAAAGTTAGCTGTTTCTCTCTTCTCTGTTTTTTTCTCTTTTTTTTCTCTTTTTTTTATGCCGCGGCTCTTCTAGATGCGGCTGCCTATTCCTTCTTGTTTCTTTTTTTTTTGCTCTTTTTTTTTCACACACGATGCAGTTGAAATCCGAATTCGTGCCCTACTCCAAGACCAATTAGGGCAAAGCCTACGCAGCAACCGAGTCCTCCTCCTTTTCTACCCTCCTATGACAGTTCGGATCTAACTGCAACGGTGAGTCCAAAACGTGAATAGAACTCGAAACTCTAAAGGAACTAGACACTAAGACCAGCAAAGGACACGACGATGCAACCGAAGACTCAACGAACAAAGACTATGCAGCAATAGATAAAGGCACAAATTGTTTCGGATTTTGGGGAATAGATCTACTATTTTTTTTGGTTTTCTGGACTGTAGGTAAAAAAATTGCAAAGACTAGATAAGATCTCTCACCGATCAACCTTGAGCTCTGATACCAACTGATAGAACTAGGGGTCCCGATCTTTCGATGAGAGTGGTAGATTCGATTGGGGAAGGAGGTGACGTTGACGACCCGACTACAACCATCCAAGGACGTTGCGCCTTAGCGATCGATACACCAACTCCAGAGATTGTTCGTGACCTTGTCGGCGCACGATCAACCTAACCACGAGGGTTCTCGTTCCTGCAAGCAATCGAAGAACAAGCAAGAACAAGATGAACAGCAACTCAATTGCAAATAACGATGTAAGATTTAATCTGAAACAGGAAAACGGTGGGGTTCCGAAGACAAGTATTCGGGCGGTCTAGCCGACACGCGCGAGTACAAGGCAAAGCAGCAAAAGCTAACTTAGTCTAAACAAAACCCAAACCCTAGAAGAGGGTGCGGCTGCCTATTTAAGGGTCACGGAAGGTGGATGGTCGGCCAAAACACAAGGAAGCCGAATAGGACTCGAATTACAAGGCCCAAGGCCCACTTTGACTCGGACTGGAAAAGCGACGTGAATTGTTTTGCAGTTTCTGGTCGACTCGGATGGAGTTTGGAGGTGAGGCCAGATCCATCTGAAAGTAGACTTCAAGAGCTTTCCAACGAGTACTCACGGGCCCCGAGAAACCTTCTGGATCAAAAGTTACGGCCGTTTGAAGTAGGCGCTGTCAACAAGGCCGAATCCGAGTCAAACTCGTGAACAGGACTTGGTTTGCGCTTGACGGTTCCACTTCTATACTTGAGCTCATGTGGTTCTTCCCCATGGTTCCTAAGGACAATTAAATCATCACAGGAATTAAGTAGTATTCCATTCTTTGAAACATTTGTATGCAAACTTAGGAACGCATTCACCTGATGGTTAAGTTGACGTGCTCGCGCTCTAGTCATTGGTCCTTGTATCATAATTTCAGTTTGATATGGAGTCGGCATGGTTATATGCATGGAAAGGATGTCCTCATCAGAACGACTGTAGGTAGGATGACTGTCGGGGTGCGATGGACGTGCAGATGGAGGTACGAAGGGTGGCACAGAGGGAGGCGTGGAGGGTGGTGGGGTTGGAGGCTTCCCTCGGTGTCCATGTCGTGGCACGGCAATGTCACTTTGCCAACCACAACTGATAGATCATTTCTCTGCCCTCGCATACAGCTGGATTGAGGCGGCGCGTGCGGCAGGCGAACCGTCAGCAGGCGCGCGCCGAGTTCGGCTGCCGGCTGGGCCCAGGGTATGCCGGGTCTGGGTCCGCCCCTGGACACAAGTTGACTGGCTACATACCTTGGATCAAGGGAATGGCATGGTCAAATGCTCTCCTTGGTGGTCCCCCCTCCAATAGTGGTTGAATCAGTAGTAGCTGTTAGGAAACTTGGACTCTATCCAAGAGTCCTGATCTAATTGGGCACCCCACCGTAGACTATAAATAGAGAGCCATACCCCCCTCATTATGTACGCATGAAAGAAAAGCAATAAAGAAAGACCGGGAGTTCTCTCTATCTCTCTGTGTGTTCAATCTATTCTCTCTGTGATTCTGTGATTGATTCGTTCTTGTTCTAAGCAGAGGAATCGTTCGGACTGGTCGCCAGCGACGGTTTCTCAACACGTTATCAGCACGACTTCGCTCTGGTGAACGAGGTAATCATCGAAGCACAGATTGAATTTTTCTAGATCGCTTTTGAATCTGTATTTTCTTTTCGCGTTCTAGATTGAAATTCTACTGTGCAAATCCGCCCTAATCTACCGCGAGCAGACTTGAAGTCGCCGGCACAATGCCGATCGGTAGATTGTGAAACGGGGTAGATGTTGATTGCGCTGTAGAACGATGCAAATCCGTCCTAAATCTACCGCGAGCAGATCTGAAATCGCCGGCACAATGTCGATCGGTAGATTGCGAAACGGGGTAGATGTTGATTGCATCATAGATTGGAAACAAAAAATCTCGCATGAATTCGTTTGTTTTTGCATGAAGGCACTGCATAGCCTCTGTACCCATCTGATATAACACAATCATTGCATGAAAAAAAAAACAGGGCGACGGCCTGAAGCCGCCGCCAACGCTCACGCCCGCATGCGCGCTTCCCAAAGTCGGCCGGCGTCCTGGACCGCCACCGGCAACCATGCGCCTGCGCCTGTAGGCGTGCGGCCTGAAACCGACGTAGATCGCCGGCCCGAAGCCGTCGCTCGCTCCACCGCCGGCTCACCACCGGCCTGCCGTCAGCCGCCGACCGCCCGGGGAAGACGCGCTTGAAAGGCGCCCGGCCGCCGCTGGATCTGTGCGCCCGAAGCAGGCCCGAAGCCGCCGCCTCTCGATCCGGATTTGCGCCCGCATGCGCCGCCGGCCGACGCCCCGGTTCTCGCGCCCGCATACGCCACCGGACGGAGCCATCGGTGCCTCGGTGGTCGCGTCCATACGCGCGCGCGCCGGACTGCCGCACCGTGCCGCCGCTCCCGTGGACGCCGCGCCCGTACGCGCGCTCTCCACGCTCGCCGGCCGTTCGGCTTCTCCCCGCATGCCGTGCCGCCTCCGCCTTGCGCCGGCCTCTCTGCGACGCCACGCGCCCGCATGCGCTTGGCCCCGGACGCGCCCGGCCCGCAGCCGTCCGCTCCACCACCATGGCGACGCCCGCCCGCTTTCGGCCCGCAGCCGGGCCGCACTCCGACCACCTCCGCTCACTCCGGCCTGCAGCTGGCCCCGCCTCGGCCGTGCGCTGCTCCGGCCCGCGCCTCCCCGTATGCGCGCCCGCCTTGGGCCGGCCTGTAGCCGCCCACTGCACGGCCTCTCCTCGCCCGCCCGAGCCGGAGTCGGGACCCCCCCGCCGCGTCGCCGCTCGGCTAGCCTGCTCGCCCGAAGGGGCAGCTTGGGCTGCTGTTGCGCCGCCGCCGCATAACAGTCGGGGCAAGGGGGAAACCCTAGGGGGAGTAAGGTAGCGGGATGGGCCGGCTGAGGGTGGGCCGAAGCAGGCCAAATAGTGGGCCAGCAAGAAAAAAAGGGGGGGATGGGCCGGCACCGGGTATTTTGAGGCCTGAAAATGTTAGAATTACCAATGAGCCCTCGGGCTTTACTTTCGAGTCCTGAATTTTGCATAAAAGGCTTTGTAATTCTGAAAATTACATATAAGCCCTAAAATTTACGAGCGGGTCCAGAATTTTGCAGAAAACCCCTCTGTAAATCAAAAAATTGCGCGAATTTTTCTCTGAACTGAAATTTTGCGTAGAAACCACAGAATTTGCAGAATTTGCTGAAATTTCATATTTTAGCATATAAGGGCCTCGGGAATCTGAATTTTGCATTATTTTTAGAATTTGAAGCTTATTTATTTATGCCATTACTGTTTTATGTATTTTCTGTATTTATTTACTGTTTTGGTTAATTGTAATTACTGAAAATTGCTCTTAATCACTGAAAATTGCAGTAAAATTATAGAAAATACATAGAAAATTTTGGAACATTACGAGAAACTTTTGTACCATTTATTCACCCGCAGTGAATTATTCCGTGCATGTCTACCAGCAGTAGACTTACACACATTTAGATGACTAGCATCACGAACTGGAAGTTCGAGGAGCTGGCCCCGCATGGCCAAAACTATCTGACATAGGCATCCGATGTCGATATTGTACTTGGAGCTAGGAAGCTCCGCGCGACTATTGGGATTGGCGGACTGAATGATGCCCAACCCATGCCTAAAGAGAATGATCAGGCACTTCATTTTCTCAGGCACCACCTCTGCCTCACTCTCAAGAATGAGTACATGGCGGAGAAGAGCGCGCTAGCACTCTGGACCGCACTAAAGAAGCTGGTTTAAGAGGCTAAAGTACACCATTCTTCCTCAAGCAGAGCGAGAGTGGATCAGACTGAGATTTGTCAATGGTAAGACGGTCAGGGAAAATAATTCTGCCTTGCACAGGATTTGTACCCCAATACAGAAGATTGAAAAAACCCTTCCACCCCAATGCAGTACAATCCGCATACAATTATTGTCAAGACGGCTATGAGAAATATGCCGAATTGATTGATATGATGCAAGTTGCGGAGGCTCAGGACAAAGTTCTCCGTAAGAACTACGTCACTCAGCCACCTGGGAGCTCCGCTGGCTGTGAAGCCAACGCTGGGAGCAACAAGGTGCGAAAGCCCTTGATAGAGAAAAGGGGAAGGAAGTGTAAGACCGCAGCCTAGAAAGGCAAATCAGACGCTCCACATGAGAATAATGCTAGTAAGCCAAAACGGGTTGGCAAAGGGCAGCATGAAGCCCAATTTGCATCGGTTGAGGGGGAGAGTTCCGAGCAGCTGCCCGCACTGATGGAGGTTGAGACCCTCCAGGAGCAGCACCCTCTCTCGACCTAGAAGCAGTCAACGCCATGATTTCTCTTGAAGAGAATGACACCCCGAGAAAATTGTCTAGTGCACAGAATGCATTTAGACTTAATTGTCATTTATTTTGTGTGGAAGAATATGTTAGAATTTGCATGGATGGTACTTAAGAATTGTTATTTTCTCGTGATGGTTGGATAATATTTGATGAATTCATTCATTTATTCAGTTTATGATGGCATGATATGTTCTGATATTGGAGTATTTTATCTATGTGTTGATTGTATTCTCATGCATGTTAATAAAATACCCTATATTAGAACAAGTGTAGCGCCCTATAAAGGAAGTGTGCTTAGCCAGCAGCGGCACAATGCATTCCATCTTAAGAGAGACTAAGAAGTTTCAAGTCGATTCGTAAGAACACTGGCAGCCTTATGACAATCGCCGGAAGCGATGCATGTATAATTGGTTCCGGAAGAGCCATAATGGGCACAACTTTGGTCATTGAAAAAGTCTTATTGTACCCAGAATCGACTAAAACTCTCCTAAGTTTTAAGAATATCCGCGCAAATGGTTTCCGCGTTGAGACTGAAGAAGAGTACGGTAAGGAATACCTACTCATTACGAAGCGCGAAGCGAATTGAAAAGGGTATTAGAAAATCTTCCTGGGCTATATTATACCAACATTAAGGCGCCTGAAGCGTACACTGTCCTGAAGACGGTATTTAGAAGCTCTGAACTATTCTGTCTCTGGCATGACAGATTAGGCCACCCAGGTCTTAGGATGATGAGAAACATAATAAATAACTCGCATGGGCATAATATTAATGTGAAGAATTTCCCGAATCATGAAGATTTTGTGTGCCCTGCATGTGCCACCGGGAAACTAATTACTAGACCCTCCACTCTGAAAGTGAAGGATGAAGTCCCTGCATACCTGGAACGCATCCAGGGGAACATTTGCGGTCCTACTTAGCCCATCTCAGGGTCATTTAAGTATTTTATGATGCTCATTGACGCTTCTTCCAAGTGGTCATATGTGGGTTTGTTGTCCACAAGAAACCACGCCTTTGCAAAATTGATCTCGCAGATCATTTGTATTAGAAATGTGTTTCTGATCAAGTCCACCAGAATGGACAACGCCGGAGAATTTATTTCGAAGGCATTTGATGATTATTGCATGGCGATGGGAAATTGCAATTGAGCATTCGGTACCGCATGTCCATACCCAGAATGGTTTGGCAGAGGCTTTAATTAAGAGAATTAAATTTATTGCCCGACCCCTCTTGCATAATTGTAATTTGCCAGCTACATGTCGGGGACCCGCAGTCCTACATGCAGCGAATCTCATCAACCTTAGACCTTCGGCCTACAACATCCATTCACCTATGCAACTAGCGCAAGGGCTACCACCGAAAATTTCCCAACATTAGGGGGAGGAAATCAACCCCTTGATGAAGAATGTCGGGAAATTACGTGGCAAGCCTGGGGAATCTATGCAGATGACCCGCGCACTAGAGAAGTCCAGAAGACAATAGAAGTCCAGAAGACAAGAGAAGTCCAGAAGACAATTGATTTGCGAGCATTGGCAAATCAGCTGCCTGATCACTTTAGTGATTTGAAGAGCGTGACTAAGTCGCATGTGCCTGTACGCACTGCACCGGAGAGGGTTGAAATACCAAAGAAACAGAAGGTATCCCTAATCTCGTCCAGAGGCCTCGAAAAATAAAAAAGAGGACGAGAACTCCGGTTCCTCGAATCCTTAGTAACCGGGGACGCCTGGTGAAAAAGGATAAGAGAGATTTATCACAGCCGATCATTGAAGTCCCCCAGAATGAGAAGGGGAGCCAGTTGAGACCTGGCACAAGTATGACACCTTCAGAAAAGGGCATACCGGATCTGAATATCCCCATCGGCATGGATGTGTGCGCACACATCGGAGCCGAAAAACTAAAGGGACTTGCCACCGCAATTGAAAGAAGCGATGCGTAAGGTGAAGCTCCAGAAGAAGCAACTCATGAAGAAATAGCTATAAATTATGTGCACACGGGAGAGTCCCTGAATAGGACAACAGCTAATATCGATATCTACTTCGCAAAGAAAATTGCCACTATCATCGATCTTGATCCCGAGCCTGCATCGCTCGTTGAATGTAAGAAAAGATCAGATTGGAAGAAGGCATTAGCAACTGAATTGCTATCTCTGAATAAAAGAGAGGTGTTTGGGCCCGTATGCCGCACGCCTCCCCATGTGCACCCCGTAGGGCACAAGTGGGTATTTGTTCGAAAGAGAAATGAAAGAAATAAAGTAGTGAGATACAAAGCAAGGCTAGTAGCCCAAGGTTTCACTCAACGTCCTGCAGTTGATTATGAAGAAACCTACTCCCCAGTCATGAGTGGAATTACCTTTAGATATTTGATCTCAATGGCAGTGAACTTGAATTTAGAAATGAAATTGATGGATGTTGTGAATGCATACCTTTATGGTAACTTGGATTCGGAAATCTATATGAGAGTCCCTGAAGGAATATCTCTCCCGAACCAAGACAGAGCAAATAGAAATCTGTACAGTGTGAAACTCAGAAAGTCACTGTATGGACTGAAACAATATGGAAGAATGTGGTATAATCGCTTAAGCGACTTTCTCTGCAAGAAAGGCTACACGAACAATGAAGACTGTCCTTGTGTATTTATACGGCGATCCCAGAATGGATTCTGTATAATCTCTGTGTATGTAGATGATCTGAATATCATCGGGACAGCCGAAGACATAAAAGAAGCAAGCTCCTACTTGGAGTCAGAATTTGAAATGAAAGATTTGGGCAAGACCAAGTTTGCTTAGGCCTGCAGCTTGAGCATGTCCCTGAAGGAATCTTGGTACATAAGTCTACCTACACCCAGAAGGTGCTTGAAAGGTTTGACTTTGAGAAGGCATTCTCATCAAAAGTACCGACGATCGGGAGGTCTTTACAGCAAGAAAAAGATCCTTTCCGACCTAGGGAAGAGGGGGAGGAAATCCTGGGACCGGAATTCCCATACTTGAGTGCAGTGGGAGCACTCATGTATTTAGCAAACTGCACTAGATCGGACATTGCATTTGCCGTGAACCTGTTAGCAAGGTACAGTGCAGAGCCCACCAAAAGGCATTGGCAGGGCATAAAGGACATTTTCCGATACCTCCAAGGTAGCAAGGATCTCGGATTGTTTTACAGAAAAATCAAGATCTGAACTTGATTGGCTATGCAGATGCTGGGTATCTGTCAGACCCGCATACCGCTAAGTCACAAACAGGCTATGTATTCCTGTGTGGTGGAACTGCAATTTCATGGAAATCGTCTAAACAAAAGCCTGGTAGCTATTTCGACAAACCACTCAGAAATTATAGCACTGTATGAAGCCGCACGAGAGTGCGCTTGGCTCCGCCGAATGGTTCACCACATCCAGCAGTCATGTGGGATGAACATTGTGCAAACCCCCACAATTATCTATGAAGATAATATCGCTTGCGTTGCACAAGTGTAAACGGGCTATGTGAAGAGTCATCTCACAAAGCATATCAACCCCAAGTTCTTCTATGCACATGAATTGCAAAAGATGGACGAGATTAAAGTACTGCATACTAAGTCATGTGAAAATCTCGCAGATTTATTCACTAAGTCACTCCCCGCATCTAGCTTTGAAAAGTGCGTGCGTGGAATTGGAATGATGAGACTTAGAGAAGTGCAGAATTCAGGGGGAGAATTCTCACAAGCCCGCTAATAAATCTTGATCATGAAGATTAAGTACCCAAAAATAAAGTCTTGCAGACTAAATGAATTTGGGTGAATTGTACTCTTTTTCCCTTGACGAGTTTTCCATGAAGTTTCTCGACCAAGGTTTTTAATGAGGCAATTCGTGCATCGCAGCATCACATGCATCATGTACTCTTTCTCCAAATTTTTCCCACTGGGTTTTTATGGAGTTTTGACGAGGCATGAGCATGTTGGGTGAGTGCCCAAGGGGGAGTGTTAGGAAACTTGGACTCTATCCAAGAGTCCTGATCTAATTGGGCACCCCACCGTAGACTATAAATAGAGAGCCATACCCCCCTCATTATGTACGCATGAAAGAAAAGCAATAAAGAAAGACCGGGAGTTCTCTCTATCTCTCTGTGTGTTCAATCTATTCTCTCTGTGATTCTGTGATTGATTCGTTCTTGTTCTAAGCAGAGGAATCGTTCGGACTG
The DNA here is from genome assembly GCA_017311315.1 of Dendrocalamus latiflorus. NCBI lineage: Eukaryota > Viridiplantae > Streptophyta > Magnoliopsida > Poales > Poaceae > Dendrocalamus > Dendrocalamus latiflorus. Next base: position 1,782,708 of record CM029633.1, on the reverse strand, counting down.
GTCGCCAGCGACGGTTTCTCAACAGTAGCAATTCCTAGGGTGGCCACGGCTGAATTTCTTGCAGCTGCACCCTTCTACCCTCCTACCAAAACGCCATATGTTTCTTGTGCCAATGGACCACCATCAAACTATGTAAGTCCAATCAATCCATATCAATAATGACCTCATAACACCTGAGGGGTAGCACCTTGAGATTAGTATGTAATATGTTTCCATGTACGGATGTACCTCCCATTTGCATTGCACAAAATTCCTTTGAGAAGCTGAGCAACCCTCCATTTGCAATACAAACTTGAACCGGTTTCATTGGTCTTTGTGCTCCTGTCAGCCGTTTTGCAAAGGACTCACTCACAAAGCTATGAGAGCTTCCCGAGTTCACCAATATCAGTGCTTCAAACCCTTGCACCCTTCCTTGCCATTTGATAGTTCGTGGTGTTTCTTGATTGCTAACTGCCTCCTTGGATATTGACATCAAGTCACCTCCCATTGAGCCCTCGCCATCTTCTGACGGCGTCAGAGATTGATCTTGAACTTGCAGCAACTCCCAAAGCTCCTCCACTACATGCAGCTAAACTGTTGGGCCACACTTATGATCCTGGCTCCAATGTTCACTACACGTGTGACACAGACCGTAAGCTCGATGATATGCTCGTAGTGTGGCTAGATGGTCAGTTGATGAAGAATGCCTCGCTGCAGCTTAGATGCCTCTCCGGTCCTTCGCATGAGCCCCCATCGTTGGCATCTCCTTGCCAGGCGGCAGTGGTAGGGGCAATGCCGTACGTGGCATGCATTGCTTGAGTGTTGGACGGGGGCTCCGGTCGATGCACGTCCCACCTCACCACCTCCAACATTCCTGCAAGCAAGCCAAAGCGATGGCAATATTGAAGTCGGGAGGATGATGCAAAACTACAGCAGCACACACATCACTCCTCAAGCCATCAATAAATTGCATCACAAAAAAAATAGGATCTCAAAAGTGATGTGCTAGTAAATGGCTCATAATCTCATTGAATTTTTCAGCATACTCCGTGACCAAACTAGTGCAGCGGAGGTGATTTAGTTGTCTAATTTGTTGTTGCAACTCTTACCTACCAAAACATGCGCGACTACGGCCGCAAAGGGTTCCCAAGTATGTCACTATAGGTGAGCGCTAGAGAATTGCAACCAGAGCATGGCATTTCCCAAAAAGTACATGGTAGCTACGCTAACCTTCAGCTCAGGGTGAACTGATCACACTCTAAAATAGTTCTCACACCTAAGCTGTCAAGCTCTAGGACTCTCCCTATCAAACTACTTTGTGTGGTTTGTGATGGTGATGCCTGACTATCCTAGGCTAGAATTCAGACTCTTCATGGAAAACAGAAGGGGATTGAAACAAACCAAAAATTTGCAAAATTCAAATTGGATTTGAATTCCCGTTTTTCCCTTGCCCATCCCCTCCGTAGCCCTAATCCGCACTAATCTAGAAGCAAACCAACCCCTAATCTTTGCCGTTGTTGCCGTAAATGGAGGGATTTGGCGCGGTACTGTTCACTGCCCGAAAATCCACCGTCGCTGCCGATATTTCGCCGTCGCTGCCCGTTCCTTCGCCGCCAAGTTCTCCCGCAGCTTCGAGCCACTGCCAGCCCCTGCCCGCGTGTCAATCATAAAAGAAGCTCACACTTCATAGATCTCCATATGCTTTGACAAAATAAAGAGGAATCCAGGTATGAAGAAAGAAAAATTCGATGAGGTAATATAAAGAGAGAAATCTCAGGGTATAGCATTTATAACATTTGTCAGAAAATAAAAGACAGATTACCACAGTCCTAACTAGTCTAAGGATGGAGAAGAAGAATCAAAGGATATTGGTATAGCTCTGTGTTACAGACTCCCGAAGACATAAAAAGTATATGAGATTATGAGTAATCATGAGTTGATTGATTAGTACAAACACTACAAGGCAAACAAACCTGCTGAAGAGATAAAGTCAACAGAACTCTGCCTGACCATGGTCGTGCTATTGCATAAGTTTCCAGATGAGATTATCTTAAACCAAGAAGCACAAGTCATATATGTACTTTAAGAATATCTTCATGAAGTTTTGAGAGCCCAGATAACCAGAAAGGGACAAAGTACCGACGGAAGCTCAATTAACAGTCACCACTGGAAGCTCACCCTGAGTAAAACAAGATCTATGGAAAGGATTAGAATTGTAACAAGTTTTGTTTTGCACCCATTTTTTTTAACCTGGGTGAATCTCGGGGTCGAGATTCTTTTAAGGAGGGAAGGTTGAAACAAACCAAAAATTTGCAAAATTCAAATTGGATTTGAATTCCCGTTTTTCCCTTGCCCATCCCCTCCGTAGCCCTAATCCGCACTAATCTAGAAGCAAACCAACCCCTAATCTTTGCCGTTGTTGCCGTAAACGGAGGGATTTGGCGCGGTACTGTTCACTGCCCGAAAATCCACCGTCGCTGCCGATATTTCGCCGTCGCTGCCCGTTCCTTCGCCGCCAAGCTCTCCCGCAGCTTCGAGCCACTGCCAGCCCCTGCCCGCGTGTCAGAGCATCGTACCACCTTGCTTTCCCCGCCCTGACATCGCTCTGGTACGGCCGTAAGGCGTGGCAACGCCGCCACCGCTCGCTCGGGCCGCCTCTGTCGAATTCGCACCCCTTCCTCTCACGGCCGACCTGTCACCTCTCTGCAGCCCTTGACCATCATCTCGTAGTGCCCAAGACATGCCAGCACACTTTGCAAAGCCAGAAGCTCCCGAAACCGCCATTGCCACCGTCGATATTTTCCCCTCCTTGGTGAACCGCCATGCCCGGCCTATTTAAAGCACTCCCGACCCCCTCAATGGAAACATCCCACCTCCCTGAAGCTCACCGATCACCCCGAAGTCCCTCTTCCCCCTCCCACTGTCAGTAATGGCCGAAATCCCCAAACCCATGCCCTAGCGCAATGTCCCACCTCCGGCCATCTACTTTTCAATTGCTTTCGCCTGTGGCACCTCCATAGCCCTAGAAACCATTCCCGACCTTTGCCCTAGCTCCTCAACCCTCCTCCTCTTCCGGCACCGTGAGCCATCCCACCTCCGAAAACGGCCACCGTGGCCGGCCCAACCCAAGCATCCCAAGCTTCGGCCAAACCCCCTCTAACCTTCCCTACATCCCAAGGATGCCCAAGGACCCGCCCAATTGCCCTAGAAACCGCCCGGCCGCTTCAATTGGCAAAATCGACCATAGAAGAGATGACCTTGCCGCCGGCAATTGCCACCTCCGCCGGGCCCCCAACCACCAAAAATGGGATCCCCATATCATCACGAACCCGTCCATGTCCTTGGTTGCCGTCGCAAAACTCCCCACCGCCGCCAGCAGCCACCGCCCTCCTCCCCTGTTCCCTGCGCGCGCGAGCGGAGGAAGAAGAAGCACAGTGGCGCCGACCGCTCCGACCGAGCCGCCTCGCGTTGCGGTTGGACCGAACCCCGTCGCCCGCACCGTCCGCACCGGACGCACCCGACCCGAGCCACCCGCGCGACGTGGTTGAACCGAACCTGATCGCCCCGCGCCCGTTGCAGCCGACCAGACCGAAGCGTTGCGGTTGCGCCGAGTCAATTCGCCGCGTTGGACTCGAGTCCGATGAACAGTGCTACCGAGCCCAATGAACAGTAACCGACCCAAAGCCCAAAATACATATTTATACTCCCCGGATCCGTTTCGAGCCCGCCAACCAAATCCAAGGCCCATTTCCCCATATAGCCCTCCTAGAACCCAATATCCTCTTTTTAATGGAGTTTTTCGGGTTTTCTTTATTCCTTTATTTTCTTTATTCCTAGCTCAATTCTTCGAGCATGGAATTAATTTGTTGTATTTGTTTTGCGTTAGTTTACGAAGACGAGATTTCGCAAGAGCAGGAGGGAAAAGCTCAAGTCCAGACCTGGCCCACTGAAAAATACGAAATAATCGAAATCGAAGTTCCGCAAGGCAAGTCACACATATTTTTGAACATGTTGATCCTACATTTCCCTAAGTTATTTATTTACCGTATTTTCATTATGTTATTTGCGCACTGTTATTTTATGTACATCAAATGCTTAGAATGACATGATATTAGTTATGTCCTACCACCCAAAAAGCCCAGTTTAACTTGATGGCCACATTCACCTTGACAAGACCTAGTAACATAAAATATAAGATTATTAATAACATGGTGGCTTAGAATCACATTGAATCTTTATACTGTTAAGGTTTGGTATTGGCTTAGAGTTTTGGAAAGTGGGAACTAGAATAAGTGAGGATCGCAGAGATCGATCCGAAGACCTTATCCTAGGGTGGAGGCTGGTTGTGGATTGGTGGCAGTACAGTGTGTACTGAATTTGGGTTCGTGTGTGGTTGATGCCTCAGCTAAAAATGTAAGGACTAGACCCTTATGCTGAGTAACGGACATAGTATCCGCCCAACCACAAGCGTTGACTTAGTCAAACTTGACTTCGTCAAACCTGGCTTAGTAGCTGCTCAACTTCAATTGAACCTCTGCAACTGGAAAGGGGGAGACAGAGGGTGAGTCCGTATGGGAGGTGGTTAACCATACAACTGTAGGACTGCGATGAGTCGGACGAGATCCGTGGGGTCATCCGAGCTTGTTGAGATTAAACACCTACTGGGCGGAGTCTACACAAAGAATTGAGCAGTGAACATCCTTGTTGTCTTAACTCTATCGCGGGAGTTAAGGGATCTTGTGGGTAAAGCAGGGCAGCTTTGCAAAGTCATGACAAATGGTATTCGAATACGCCGTGCTTCCGGTAAACGAAGCTGTGTTTAGTGGGTGAATCCAGTATCAAGGCATAAGTAGATTTGGAATGGTTTGGTAATGTTGATTAATGGTAATCAAGCTTGAAACCCCCCATTTACTTTAATGAAGTACCTTTTTAGAGTTTTCAAATGGTTCCAACTAAAACTGCATCCACATAAAATAATAGACTTTATCCCCTTTTTCTTGATATACCATGCATGAAATTATTATTACGCTCCGTGTGACTTGTTGAGTACAAGTGGTAGTACTCATGCTTGCTAAAAACATAAACAGAACCAACTAATTATTGAGGATGCGAGAGAAGACGAAGGGACGATTCTGTACGAGGTTGATGAAGCGTGAAATTAGGGTCGTTCTCCGCTCAGGCGTGCCTGTGGCATCTTTTGCTGTAATGTAACTAAAGGCCGTTGGCCTGCTGTAATACTTGGCTTTAGCCTTTATATTGTAATAAAGTTCGCTTTTGCTCTTAAGCTTGTGTTGGCAATGTTATACACTCGTTGGATGTACTCGCAGTTGAACAGTCCTGGGCAGCTGCGAGGGTTTCATAATACTCCCGGAAACGGGGGTGTTACAGGGATTTTGGTGAATACGACATACCGTTGCCCTGAGGCGGCATGGGAAAATTTCCCCAATTGCCTTCCTCTGGCTCACCAACTCTTCAAGGTGGCCTTCATGCCCGTGTTTACCATGACCAGAATGAACCCGTGGCACCTCCTTGTGCGACCGCAACACCGGTAGGATCGACGTGCCTGGTAGCGCTTCAGGCTAATGTTACAGCCTGGCACGGAGGACTTCAACGTATATTTGATGTTTCAAGTAGGTTTCATCGTGTTTAAGAGAGCTTCAAAAACTAAAAACATCATGTTTCAGAGAGTTTCATAGGTGAAACTTCGAGTTTCAAAGATGAGTTTTAGGTTTTAGATACTAAAACTTTGAGTTTAAAGCAAGTTTTAAATCTAAAACTTAATGTTTCACTGAGTTTCAAATCTAAAATATCAATTTTAAGCTGAAACATCAAGTTTTCAATTTTTAGAAAAATGAAACATCAGGTTTCAATACTCCTTCGCTGATGTCCCACTTTTGTCCACGCAACCATGCCCTGCTTCCACACTATTGTGCCTGTCGTTGAGCCTTAGGCTCACATGCGGCCATGCCCATCGTCGTGTCCCATGATCCATTATAGAAGTCATTATTGTAGAAAAGGTCATCACAGATAGTTCAAAAGCTTCATCACAGACGGCTTTATGAACCATTTCTGTTTATGGGCCAGTAATGATATGAGGTCATTACCGATGATTTTTGAACTGTCTGTGATACATACTATCACCGACAGTTATTAACTCATAACCGTATGTGATAGTTGACTATCACAAACAGTTTGTAGTAGAAACAATCTATGATATCTGATGTATCATAGACAGTTTCAACTATAAACCGTCTGTGATAATCAACTACTATCACAAATGATTTCAACTACAAATCATCTGTGATAGTCAAATATATAATTAAGTTCAATCTTATCCTAATCAAATTTATTCTACATTGTGAAACTCCCTATCTTTGTTTATGACCTAAGACTTTAAGAAGTACACACATTGTCCTCGATTTTTTTGGAGGTCAACCTGTTCCATTGCAATTGTAGCGATGGTCGCAACCTGTCGGTAGTAAGGTCAAAGTTGTGCATACATATAAATTGATAAGTATGAAATAATTATTATAAGATTGACAAACCTGAAGATCATTGGTCATCATGGAACTAAGGAGTAGTTCCATGTTGTGGCAACAATAGTATCCACAGGTGTTGCCCACCGGCTGAATTTGTCAGTTCGAGAGGCATTGCTACGAAGTATTATATAGGATTAGTGCGCACTAGTGAATATAGAAAAATCTAGATCATGTCACAGGGCACTGATCTCTTGGATTTTCATATAGTAGCAACGTACTGGGCGAACGACCTATGTGATTCCAAAAGGGTAGCCTTAGCCATTGCGAAGGAAGGAAAGACTACAATAGGGTTATCTATGGAGGAAATGTGTTTACCAGATTCTTCTCCACGTATTGCTTAATAAGCATGATCTTGAAGTTCTTCCACACTTTACACACCACTATCAATGCATGTCGTCGTACGGAGGCTTGGTGTTCTTTTGAGATCTCGAACAATTGAAAATTTTCCATCACCAGCTTATTTTTTTGATCTTTGCTCAAGTCCTTCCACGAATCATACATGATCTCAGCCTATTCCCGTGCAACTATTCTAACCATTCTCTGGAATGCGGACACTACTTGGTAAGGATTGAGAGGGGTCCCAGGTGCATCGACATCTGTGATGGTAAATAGGCCCATGGGTCTTTTCGATAGTACTCTTCCATAACGTTGGATTTTTAAAAGGACGGTGCATCACATGCATGAAGTAACGATGATGAAGAATGAGCAGACATATCTTCACAAGATAATAGAAGTGATGAAGAAACAGAGAGTGCTAGTGAACTGGCTGCCGGTAACATATGATAATAAGAATCAATTCAAGCCTTGCCCCTACTATGTTCTTGGTGGCTTGGATTATTGGAAATTAGGCAGTTTTTGTTTAATTCCAAATCCAAGTATTAATAGTAAAGCATATATCCAGCAATATGTAAATGACACAAAGATAAACCTATTATCTCTCAAAATAGATAAAACATTCAGATCATTAACATATGATAATATGCCGAATTGTATAGAAAAGTGTGCATTTATGAACTGCATATTGCACAGATTAAAGTTGTGAATTTGCTCTCAGTTAAGGAGTTGCACAAGATAAATCTTGGCCTTCTTCCACTCTTGTCAATATATCAATAGTCAAAGTAACTTTCTCTTTACTATTCTGCTAGTCAATCGCATGCTATAAGCACAAATAGAAATACAAAACTGCTACTGCGGTGTCAATAGAGTTTCAGCAAATAACCAGAAGTATATAATAGATATATACTACTGCGGTATCAACTAAATTCAGCAATATTCAGGACAATAGTAAACTATACCGAAACAAAAGTATCTATCTTATTAATTGACAAAATCAAAAGCTAGCATAATACTTCAATTGATAGTCACAATGATCTCTAATATGACAAGTTTTCTCATCGAGCAATCTTAAAAAGCCCACAATCTATTATGCAAAAGTCCTCCCAGTGCTAGTACTATTCATAGATTTTCAAAGATAATAAACTGAACTACTAGCACAACAAACTTTATGCAGGATACAAATTTCACAAAGTAAAAACTCACTAGGCAGTGGCAATCCAAGCCATTGAGAAGGCAGTAGGGGCAAGGCTCGTTGCAAGAACAATGTACCCCATGAGGCCATGAGCCATGAGGACATAGCAGAGCAGTGAGGTTATGACCAGGGTAACTATCTTGTTCGGGGAGGAGGCGGCGGCTTGGGGAGAAACAATTATAACCGTCTGTGATAATAGACATTACAGATGGTTCTACTGTAGATAGTTATACTTTATAACCGTCTGTGATAATACACATTACAGATGGTTCTACTGTTTGCAAGAACAATGTACCCCATGAGGCCATGAGCCATGAGGACATAGCAGAGCAGTGAGGTTATGACCAGGGTAACTATCTTGTTCGGGGAGGAGGCGGCGGCTTGGGGAGAAACAATTATAACCGTCTGTGATAATACACATTACAGATGGTTCTACTGTAGATAGTTATACTTTATATCTGTCTGTGGTAAATACACATCACGTACAGTTCTAAAGAAGAATCGTCTGTGAATCACTTTCCAGCCATATACATAAATGCAAATTCGTGTGTGTGTATGACATTCTCATATACATAAATGCAAATTCATATATATATATATATATATATATATATATATATATATATATATATATATATATATATATATATGAGAATATGTGATATATATATATATGAGAATATGTGATATATATATATCACATATTCTCATATACATAAATGCAAATACAAAACATATGACACATAAACATTTCATTCATCATTCCACTTGTTTATTTTCCTTAAAAATTAGCCCTTCATGATGATCAACGCGTATGTAGCTAGTTTCATCATGCTGTTCTTCCTCGACCCTTATGCCATTCTCAAAAGGAGGTAACTCATCGAATTGATTGTATTCTTCTTCGTTCACTACATTCTCAATTCTAACAATCCTTCTTTTTCCATGAAGAACTATGTGTCACTTCTTATTTGTATGGTCGGTTACATAGAATACTTGAACAACTTGTTTAGCAAGTACGAATAGTTTGTCTTTGTATCTGACACATTTGAGGTCTACGATAGTGACACTGTACTTATCGACCTTCACTTGTGGGAGATGGACCCAATGGTACCTGTCGTAGGGGTGGCCCCACCTAAGCCCAGCATGCTTGCTAGAGGGATGCAAGGCCCAGAATAGGACATGTGTAACGACATAAGTGCCCCTGAGGGGGATACTTGGATGTAAGGGTATAATTGTAAAGCACTCCTCATGTGGATATATATATATATATACAACACAGGCCACGGGAGAAACCCTAAGCCATTGCTCACCTAACTCTCCACTACCATACTCTCTCTCTCTCTCTGTTTGGTCTGTAACCACAACAGTTGGCGCCGTCCGTGGGGAGGACAAGAGCAAGCCTCTAGATCCGAAGAAGGATGACACCAAAGAAAGCTTCATCGTCGGCAGCGAAGAAAAAGAAGGTGGGAGCGGCGGAATCTCATGTCAATACCAGGGCTTCAGCGTTGGCAGTCGCAGGCGTGGGTGGTGATGTGGGTGTGACGGTTGCGAACACCTGCGTTCACGACGCGACGCCCGACCCCGTCACCACTGCCGCGACGCTCGACCCCGCCACCACCGCCACGACGACCAACCCCGCCACCACCGCCACAACAACCAACCCCGCCACCACCGCCGCGACGCTCAACCCCGCCACCACCACCGCGACGCTCGACCCCGCCACCACTGCCGCGACGCTCGACCCCGCCACCACCGCCACGACGACCAACCCCGCCACCGCCGCCACGATAGTCGAAACCGCCCCACGCGTGGTAGGTAACCCCACCGCAGGTACCACGACAGTCGCCGGCAGCGTCGCTCGTGTGGTCGGAGGCGGCAATGCCGGTGCCCACGCCGGCATGGCGTCCGCTCTCCCACCCGGTGCAGGAATGGTGAGCGGTCCCGGCGGCAACGCGGGCTTCATCACCGGCTCCAGAGTCCTTCACGCCAGCGCAGCGGGCAGCTTGGGAGCGCAGGCCGTGGTTGCCGCCGCTCCGGCCGCACCGCCAGGCGCGTCGATGGCCCCAACCACGTCCACGGTGGAGAACGCCCTGCTGGCGGCCCTCAGCGCGTTTCAGCGGGAACTAACGGATCTCGCGGGGCCGTGTGGGACATGCAAGAGGCTCGGAGCCAACAGACCCCACCGGTGGTCGCATCGGAGCCCACGCCGGAGAGGGCGGATAGCCGCGACGCCCCCACGTCCAGCCGCGTCCTGCTACGACGCGTGGACCCAGAGTCCCCACTCTCCGCGGGCCTGCAGTAGGTGGCATGGCCGGAGGACTTCAAGTTCCCGAGTGTCATCAAGGCGTACAAAGGTGACACGGACCCATGGGAGTTCATGCGCGTGTATGAGACCGCCATCGAAGCCGCTGGCGGAGATGACACCACGATGGCGAAGGGGCTCCCCCTCGCGTTGCAGGGTGTGGCACTCTCTTGGTTCTTCACCATCAAGCCAAATTCCATCTATGCGTGGGAGCAGATCCGTGGCTGGCTCTATAACAACTTTCAGGGAAACTACGTCGAGCGCGTCGATGCGGACCAGCTCTTCGCAGTCAAGCAAAAATCCTCGGAGAGGCTCCGGGACTACTTCAAACGCTTCACGAAGGTACGCTGCCAGGTCAAGGATGTCAATGAAACAACCGTCATCAGTGCAGTGATACAAGGTCTCCGCCCAGGGCCGATGGCTGAATACAACGCGCGGAAGAGTACGCCAGAGTGGAAGAGGATGCGCGGCGGTGACATGGCGACTCTGACACCAATCAGGCGGAGGGCTCGGCGAAAAACAATGGCTCGCCGAAGGAGGGCTCCTCGAAAGGCAACCATAAGCAGGAGCCATCGAAGGACGCCTCCGAGCTCAAGGATACCCACGACAAAGACTCGTCAGGCGACAAGCCCAAACGCGACCAACGCAAATCTCGGAAACCTCGCTATGTCTTCGACATCTAGGGTGGCTCCGAGGATAACGCTCCCGCTGGTCGTGGCGGCAGAGGACGCCGTGGTCGGGGTGGGGGGCGCGGGCGGGGTCGCGACGATAGAGCCCGCGGGGAGTACGACGACCAGCACCATGGGCAGTGGTGCGAAGTCCATGGTCGGGGTAGCCACGACACGCGTGCATGCACCACCATCGCAGCACTCTGGTAGAGCATTGCCAGAGACAGAAACCCTGAGGCGCGTCCGCCCGTCGTGGCTCACGCCAACACCCCCAGGATCAAGGGATGCAACCCCAGGAAGGCCCCTGCGGATTCAGGCCCACGTACAGCAACCTCGGGAGGGCCTCCTGCAACTGCAAGCCCCGGAGGGAGCCCAGTGCAGGGTCATAAACGTCATGTCCGGGGGCTCCTCGTTGGAGTTCGCCTCGGCGCGGCAGCGGAAGGCCTATGCGAGGAGGCTGCACCATGTCGCGGCATACCCAGGGCAGGCACCGCCGGAGTGGGCGCAACACAAAATCACCTTCACGCCCGCTAACGCTGAGGGCGTGGAATTCCCCCACCAAGATCCCCTGGTCGTCCAGGTCGTCATCACAGGATGCGACGTTAGGCGCGTCCTGGTCGATGGAGGAAGCTCCGCGAACATCTTGTTCACAGCGGCCTTCGATCAGATAGGGATCCCCCAAAGTCGATTGGGTCCTTCGGGAATCCTATTGCAGGGCTTTGGAGGCCAACCCCTGCGGGCATTGGGCCAGATATGCCTCCAAGTCTCCTTCGGCCGAGACGGTAATGTGAGGAGTGAGGACGCCACCTTCGACGTCGTTGACATTTCGTACCCCTACAATGCTATATTGGGGCAGCCAACCTTAAACTCTCTCGGGGCAGTCCCACACCATGGCTTCCTATGTATGAAGCTTCCCGGACCGCGGGCCATCATCACCGTCCACGGCGATCAGGATATGGCTCGGCGCATAGAGCTCGGCACTAGAGGTCCGCACCACGAGGCTCAACAGAATACCTAGGCTGGCTGTGCAAGTGCGAAGATCCTTGGCGGCCCCGGAAAGCACCCCGCCAGGCCCCGCGCGGATTGCCCCAGCAGCAGAGGCTCCCACCGTGCCCTGCCTCGTCTCTGCGCAACCACAGCTGTGGCCATTTCCGTCTTTAAGCGGTTAGTAGTCAGTACCTCATCTTTTGTAATCGCTCACCCGCGCAAACGGGAATTTAATAAAGTTCACCGTTTGCAAAAAATTGTCTTGTTTCTCGCAAAAGTGCGCGACAGATTACCTTCGCGCGCACTCTTCAGGAGTATAAACAAAGACACGCGTTCGCGCGCGCACTCTCTGTGAAAAACACGGGCATGAGTATAAACAAAGACACGCGTTCGCGCACGCACTCTCCATGAAAAACACGAGCATGAGTATAAACAAAGACACGCGTTCGCACGCGCACTCTCCGTGAAAAGCACGGGCAAGAGTATAAACAAAGACAGCGTTCGTGCGTGCACTCTCAGTGAAAAACACTGGCATGAGTATAAACAAAGACACGCGTTCGCGTGCGCACTCTCCGTGAAAAACGTGGGTATGAGTATAAACAAAGATGCGTGGGGGGACGCCTCCGCGCGCACTCTACGGAGTATAAATAAGACGTAGCGTCGAGGTCCGCCTCCGCACGCAACTTCACCGCCCGCAACGCGCGGAGGCTTGCCTCCGCGCGCAGTCTACGGACTCTAAATAAGACGTAGCGCCGAGGTCTGCCTCCGCACGCACTCTACGGAGTATACATAAGACGCGGATGTTGTCCCTACGCACTCTACTGAGTATAAACAAGACGCGGATGCTGCCGCGCACGCATAGGCATTATCCCTATGCGTACTCTTCGGAGTATAAACAAGACGTGATTGATAGTCCCACACACTCTACGGAGTATAAATAAGACGCAGATGCTCCTGCGCACGCATAGGCATTACCCCTATGCGTACTCTCCGGAGTATAAACAACGCGCGGTTGATGCTTCCACGCACCTTGAGTCTTGATAAGACGCACTAGAGGCTCGCTTCCGCAGGCACCTCGCAGCACTCACGCAAGAGGCAGCAGAGGCTCGCCTTCGCATGCACCTCGCAGTGTTCGCGCAAGAGGCAGTCGAGGCTCGCCTCCGGCCTCAGCCAGCGAAGGCCCAACCCCCGCGCCCTCATGACCGAGGGACGCGGTCGCTCTCCTGCAACGAGCTTCGATATTCCTCACAAGCGGGTTGCCTTTTGTTCACCAACGCTCGCTGATATTGGCAGAAGGCACAATTGTCAAACGCAGGCGAACAAAGGTAGGCCTATTTGTGAGAAGATAACTGCATGCCGCAGCGGAGCGTACCCGGTGGGCCATAGAGCTCGACATCGAGTCCAAGATAAGTCTTTTTCGAAACTCGAGAATAGGCATCCTTCTGTTTATCACCATTCCATGACCGTGTCCGTCAGCATTAACCCCTACGAAGGATAACGCAGGAAAATGACGCATATATATTCGCCGCGCCGCGGGCCGACGGAAAGCTCTCCAGCGGCACTCCGATCGACACAGTCGTATAAGGTGACTGCCTGGCAGTTTGGCTCCCCGCGATCAGGGAGCGCAACTACCGGCAGCTGAACAGACACATATGCAAAACCGCTGAACAGTGCACGGCACACCAATGGCACCCTGCCACGCGTCCTGCCCCTATAGGGAAGGGGCGAATGGCCACGATCGTGCGATCGCTGATAGCCCATGACGTGCCAATCACAACCCGCCGCGTGCACACTTCCGGTGGGACAACACGCACAGCTGCAGCAACCGGACAGCTCAAAGGTCGGCGCGATTCCAGGAGTCATTAAAGCGCACTACCGGACCGCGGAGCCGCAGCCACTCCACGCCTAGGGGAATCCGTGGCGCAAGGTTTGCCTCCGCTCCGACTTCGACTTCTACTTGTACGCCGACTCCGGCTCCGATCTCGACGTCGAATTCGACTTCGACCTTCGGCCCGGAGGGCAACCTCGACCCCACCACTGTAGGGCCCTGTAGGCGAGGAGGACTACACCAAGCAATAAGGCCCTGCCAAAACGTTGGGAAAGCTCACAGGCCGCAGGGACGGAGGGGGCCAAAGGGCTCGGCAACATGGCTTCGGCCTGTGAAGCCCTTCACCGTGAGAGGCTCCTATCGTAGGGGTGGCCCCCACCTAAGCCCAACAGGCCTGCTAGAGGGATGCAAGGCCCAGAATAGGACATGTGTAATGACATAAGTGCCCCTGAGGGGGATACTTGGATGTAAGGTATAATTGTAAAAGCACTCCTCATGTGGATATATATATACAACACAGGCCACGGGAGAAACCCTAAGCCATTGCTCATCTAACTCTCCACTACCATACTCTCTCTCTCTGTGTGTTTGGTCTGTAACCACAACAGTACCAAAATAGGGGGATCTTGAAAAGCACATAGTCGAGCTCCCAAATCTCCTCTATGAACCCATAGTAGGAACTCCTCAACTCATCGGTATTGAACGCATCTATGAGGACACCGCTATTCTGATTAGTGCTCTTTACATCCTAAGCTTGCGTATAGAATATGTACTTATTTATGTTGTATCCTTGTCATGTCACAACTATAAATGTTAGCCCTTTTTCCAACTATGTTAGCATATCACTCGACGAGCTCCTAGCGAGTTGCTCCATCAATCATTGGTTCAACCAACTGTTGTGTTGTCTCATGATCCAAACATCCAGTCGTTTCAATCATGTGTTGTAAGACCATGAAATGAGCTTGAGCATATGCATCAATATATGAAGTGATTGATTTTCTTCCGATGGTCCTGATACCCTTGAGCCTCCTCTCATGGCAAGATCGAGGCACACCTATCGGTTTGACCTGAGCCATATAATCAATATAAAACTCAATGGCATCTTCGGTTGTATAACCTATGATGATGTTGCCCTCTTGCCGAGATCAATTTCGTACATAGGACTTGAGAAATCCCATGAACCTCTTGAATAGGTACATGCTACATAGGAACACAGGCCCGCACATCTTTATCTCCCACATAATGTGAACAATGAGATAGACCATGATATCAAAAAATAACGGAGGAAAATATATCTCAAGATGACATAGAATCATCACCACCTCGTCCTGCAGAGCATCTAGTCCTACGGGATTGATGACCTTCTGAGCAATTATGTTAAAGAAATAACATAGCCTTATGATTGTTTCTCGAACCTTCATCAGCAAAATACTTCTAATTGTAATAGGGAGCGCCTGTGTCATTAGCACATGACAATCATGAGATTTCATACCAATTAACTTCAAATCTTCCATCAAAACATATTTCTTCATGTTGGCATATATAGTAACCAAGTGGAACTTGTACACCATGCAAGCACTGGTACAGTTCAGTTCTCTCAACCTTAGACAGAGTGTAGCAAGCAGGGGGAAGGTACGTTTGTCCTTTATCAATGTTAACTCAAGTCTGATGTCCATATCAACTAAGTCAAGTTGTGCGTTGATGCCATCTTTTGTTTTGTCATGAATGTTCAGTAAGAGACCAATCAAACTGTCACATACATTCTTCTCTATGTGTATGACATCGATGCAGTGGCAAACTTCTTGGTGCTCCCAAAAAGATAATTCCCAAAATATTGATCTCTTTTTCTAGATGTTCTTCTTATAGGTCCTCAATTTACATCCCTTTCCGAGTGTAATATCTAAATCCTTAACCATATCATATATCTCTTTTCTACTTAAATGCTTTGGACCTGATCTGTCCTTATTCTCTCTATTGAATTGTTTCTTTATCTTGCGGTATGGGTGAGACATAAGAAGGAAACTACGGTGACGCATGCACACAGTTTTGTGTAAGTGCTTCAGCCACACACTCTCGATATATCTAAGTAGTGAGTACATGTTTTGGCCTCTTTTGTACTCTGAGCCGACATGTTAGCAAGGGAACGATAATTATTTATGGTGCAGAACAACAAGGAGTGTAAAGTGAAGTTGTCTTGTTTGTACGCATCCCATACCTGTACCCTTTCGATCCACTTTATTTTTAGATCTTCCACCAATGGTGCTAGATACACATCAATATTATTTCCAGGTTACTTTGGCCCTTAGATAAGTATCGACAGCAAAATATACTTCTACTTCATACACAACCAAGGAGGAAGATTGTAGATATAGAGTCACAGGCCAAGTGCTATGTCAGTTACTCATGTTACCGAAAGGATTCATTATATCTGTACTCAATTCAAACCTTATATTCCTCGGTTCTGCACTGAAATCTTAGCATTCCATTCTTCTTACGCTCCTCCGAGTGCCAATGCAGCAGTTTTGCCTCCTTTAGGTTCGTAAATAGCTGCTTCAAACATGGAATTATAGGAACATACCATACCACCTTAGCAGGAGGTCCTTTCTTCACCTCTATTCTCTCGTTGTTATCTGATTGATTCTTACGATTGTATTGGGATGCGTTGCACAATAGACATACATGCATGTTTACATATTCATTACGGTAGATGATATAGTAATTCGGATATGCATGTATTCTTTCTACTTCCATTCCCAATGAACAAAGAACTTTCTTGGCTTTGTCAGTGGTTTTGGGCAACTCGTTTCCCTCTAGAAGTATGTCCACTAAGAGATCTAACAGTGTCGCGAAACTCTTGTCGGACCAACTGTTGCTTGCCTTGAATTTCAGCAGTTCAAGCACGACTGATAACCTCATGTACTTTGACTTGAGCACGTGAACAAAAGTTTCTCCAAGTCCTCCATCAAGCCCCAAAATTTAACGTACTCTCTCTCATCACAATTTCCTTCTGTATCGCGAAGCATCTGATCCAGATTGTCATAGCTTATCCGAATCGAAACCACAATCAATATCATCTGGTGGCATATTGTTGACTTCATCGACAATGTCATTATTACTACCTTACTGTGTAATCTACTTTTCACTACGACTGGTCCAGCATGCATACCCCTTTTTGAAACCCCTTCGAATCAAATGTGCTTTGATCTACGCTCAATTCTTAAACATCTTCAGATTCTGGCAGTCAATGCATGGACAATACATATATTCTATCACCTTATTCAACTATCCTCCTCAGCAGCTCTTGTAAAAGCAGACACGCTATTAACGTACTTTTCACTCACATAGTTCTTAGCGAACTTCTAGCTTCGGTCATATGTTATGTATATAACAATTTAGTATTAAATATTAAATTAATTAATTAATATACTAGCTATATATGATCTAAAGTAGCTATATGTAGCCAGAATAATTAGTTAAATTGAATTAAGTAGAAATGGACTATGAATTGGCTAAATTCTAAACCATGCTAGATGTAA